>OX578276.1:101944422-102189422 GCA_951217055.1 Gerris lacustris | reverse complement strand
TTTGAAAACCCAAAAATATAAACAAAATTCCTCTTCAGTTACTATCTTCGGACACACTGTATATTTAAGTTTCCAAATGCAAACATTCCTAGATGGGATACGTTTCAGAGATAAGGGTACATTTTGGGTCTCGTTTCTGTTCGTAAACATTTTTGCGAACTATCATATCTTAAAAAGTATTTATCTGATTTGATTAAAATTTGGATGGTAAAGCCCACCGTTTGACCTACTTAATTTCAACCTTTTGCATGTGGGCTTATTTCTCCCGTCATTACACCATTAATGCCTCTCTCGCATGCACATTTTTTTTTTTTATTCATATGTATATTTTAACTAATAATTTAGATGGTTTGTCGAATGTAGCCCACATTACACTTTAATTTTAGTGGAGATATTTTTTTTTTTAAACTTTTTTAATGCTGATATGCTAAGTTTTTAGTAACATCTATATTTTAAAATATATCTCTCTATGAATTCTTGTGACCATTTGTCAACCTCCGTTCTAAATTTGATTTAAATATATTTATATAATAACCATTCATAAGTAATAACCATAATTAAATTTTTAGTAATGAAATAATTTTAAATAATGCTTATATTAAAAGATTGATGACAAAGATAGTTATTTTGAACTAAGTACTCCTTAACCTAAACATCTCTATACCGCATATATTTTTCTATAAAAATAGTTTAAAAATAACTTACTTAAGGGTTACTTTAAAGTTATGTAATAAAACATATGCTATTTTTTTGTTTTGACATATAAATAATTTTATGTTTAGTTATACTAGTGATTCTACTTACATTTATTATTTTTTGGGAAAAATAATCGAGTAGTCTTCGATGAACAAATGTGAAGATGAGTTGAAGCAAGTGGCTATAGGAGGCTTACATTTGCTCTGGGTAGGTTTCCGCTTACATCTATAAAAGTAGTGTAATCCTCAACGGTAAGGCTTGAGTAAGACCTATTATTAAAGTTGACTCTAAGGACAGTGAATCCCTTTTGAGTGGGGTCCCTCATCATTGTACCAAGCAATTCCAGGTCAGTCCAAATCCACAGGGACAATACTTAAGCTGAAATAATTCCTAGACAAGTTTAATTGCTTTCCCTGACAAGTTAATTAAACCTGGGAAGAGCCCTTCAGACCAACGGCTTCTATATTAATAATACCCGGGATCCCACTTAGGATTCGCTATTTGCAATTTCAAACTGAAGAAGTTATTGTTCCACGAAATAACATAATTGAGAACCTACTGGTCCACATGACAAAAAATTAAATATTTATAATAACTATTTAAAAAATCATGAGCATAAAGTAATTAGGATTTTAAACAAGACAAAAATTAGTGATATCCTTCTTATTTATCGCCTAACGAACTTATTCACAAATTAAAAAAAATATAACTTGGTAAGATTATCTAAGCATCATCCCATTAAATATATAATAAGTTGTCACTTAAAAAATATTTAGAGTAAGCTACTTAAAAAGAATAGAGCAGAGGAAGGTTAATTTGTTTTGTTTGTCCTAAGCAGGGTGTAGAGGGAGAACTATTATAAGGAGCTAATGCAAATGTCCTTTGGTGCCTCTATAAGGTCCAATTCAGAGTGTGCTAAAGGACAAGGGCTAAGGTTGTTGTTGTTGTTCTTAAAGGTTGTTTGTCGGAAAAGGGCCCGTTTGTTCGAATGTCCTTCGTGCTAACAGGGTCCAACGAGAAGGCCAATTTACCCGGAGAAGGGTGTGTCAGGAAACAAGGGATGTCCTTTCCTAATCACCTTGGAGCGGACTGTTGCTCGAGCATCCCTTGGAAACAAGACTAGATGTAAGAAACTTCTTCTTTGCACTTTCTTTAGATTACTTGACCCCTATTTGGGGAAAAGAATTTACATTGAGAATCTCTCTAAATAAGAGTTTCTTCAGACAAACCGTTCATACAAAACATCCTTATACAATCATTTCTGTAGTGTCCCACACACCATGTCATAGATTTATAACGAAATAACTTCCATCAATCAATCAGTCATAAAGTGGAACTTATCACTAAAAAAGGAACTCTTTTTTTACTTTCAATTCTTATCCACCGCAAAATAAAAAATAATTAAACACTCTAGATTCTAAGTTAAACAAGTCGATTAATAATTATGTTAACATAGAATATTTTTAAAATTACATACTTAATTCAATAACATTAATCTTTCTTGTTCGTTTTCCAAAAAAACAAACATGATTATTCAACATGAACAAGTACTCAATTTGATGGATTATAACAACAGTCTACTCAGAAATAATAAGGAAATAGCACGTTTTGTAGGTACCTTTGAAATAATCTTGTTATTACACAACATCCAGTTGTCCTATGTAAAAAAGTTTAATACATATAAAATACTCGAAACTTCGGAGGAGCAAATGCCATTATAAATTTGCTTTGTGAAGTGGACGCTGTTTCGCGGTTGTTCAGCTGTAAAAAAAAGAAGGGGAGAGAGAATGGGGAGATGGTGGTGAGTTTATGGAGGTGTCTAATATCTGAGTTAGGTTGTGGTTCGCCGGGGAGGTCCCGTGTGTCAGAGAGAAGTGGCTCGCGGACAGCTTGTCGGGCACGATGTAGCCTTGTCTACTGGCGTACGAGTTATGTGAGCACTTGACTCCTCACCCTGCCAGTATATATGCCACTAACATTTAACTAAACACTTAACCAGCTATAACTCGCCTCACCACAACTCTCATATCATTGGACCCCTTGTGAAAATACCACTAACCATAACAGAGAGGGAGAGAAAAACATGTAAAAACATAAAATACCTTCAATTTGTTTTATTTTACTTTTAAAAGAACATAGGTTAAATATATACATTCGAAAAAGTGCCTGATAAACTTGTGCATATCCCCCTATTACCTGCCTGTTTTTTTTTATTGACATTATAAGAGGGATAAACTAGCAAAACTCACCGTATATGGGACATATATTTAACAGCTTCTTAATTATTTATATCAATAAGTATAATACTGTTTTAAGTATATCACTGTTGTTGTTCCAAACATATCAAAAGTTAGAATACGTTTTCTTTACAATAATGTAAACTATAGCCTTTAGGCCCGTAGCAACGGGCAGAATGATGCCTTACCAATAAAACATCATTTCAAGGTGAGTCGTCGCCATCATCGGGACACTTCTCAATTATAAATAAATAAATGAATAATTCAAATATAAATTTAAAAAAAAAAAATTGGAAGAAAAATATCTAAAAAATCATTAATTATATTCAATAAGAATGAGTTCGCGGTCTCCAGTTATACTTAAACCCAAAGAGCCAAATGATGTCTAGTTATTTCTTATTAATTGCATTAATAGAAAAAGAGCTGAGAGATAATAAGTTATATTTAATATGAATTAGTCTCGCGCTATCCAGTTATACTTAAACAGAAGGAGCCACGTGATGTCTAGTTATGTCTTATTAATTGCATTTATAGAAAAAGAGCTGAGAGATAATTAATTATATTTAATATGAATTAGTCTCGAGCTGTCCAGTTATACTTAAACAGAAGGAGCCACGTGATGTCTAGTTATTTCTTATTAATTGTATTTAAAGAAAAAGAGCTGAGAGATAATTAGTTATATTCAAAATGAATGAGTCTCGCGCTGGCCAATTATACTTCATATAGATAAAATAGATATATGTAATATACTGTTTAAATAGAAAGTTTTAGGCCGTAAAATTTAGTGCCAAGGATAGCTCACGTGAATTTCAACTGGTTTAAGAGTTCTGGAGAGGGTTTGAAAAAATTGAGCTATCAGCTGTTGAATTTATACTCTATGGTCTACTATTCTCTATTTCAGCTAACTACTTCTTCAAGAATTACAATAATATTATCAATCCACTTAGGTGCCAGTAAATACGAATCACTTCCGAGCTTAGCCTAGGTAACGGAAGCGCAATGTGATCATTTTAAACAATGTCTTATAATAATAATAATAATAATAATAATAATAATGCTTTATTAATTGAAAATACATTGATTGTTTTTTTAGTTATTTTTTTACTCAGCATTTATAAGCTTTGGCCAATTTGCCGTCAGCTGGAAATGGTCATTATAGGCCTATTGATTAATACAATCTACTTAAAATTAAAAAGTAAATATCAAATTTTAAATTAGTTTACATGCGAATGGTAATTAATAAATTAATATGATAACATACAATACACAAAACAAAGCTTTAAATTAGTATAGTTACATGCACAAATTAATTAATAAATTTAAATGGCAGTAAATAAATAAGTTTTGCTACGTTCTTAGCAAGAAAATTAATAAATAAATAGTTTTAAAAAGGAGAAAAAATCTACATGCATCAAAAAATAATCTTTTAAAAAGGACGTAATAATTATATTAAACTAAAAATAACTAAAATCACAGCACTAATTAAATAAATAACATTAATTACCCTAGTATACTATAAAGAATTCAATAAATAAAATAAATTAATTAATTAAAATAAATAAATAAATTAATTAATTAATTAATTAATAAATAAATAAATAAATAAATAAAAATATGGCATATACATTGCTATATATCGTGTTGCAGGATATATCTCCTGTAGTACCAAGCGCGCTCTGTAAAAGCAACCAATGATTCCCAGTCTTTTCCATTTAAATAATCAATAATTTGGTGTCTTATACCTGCACAGTGGTGCACATAATGTCTTATATCTGCACAGTGGTATATTAATAATTAATTTATGTACGTGAATTATGAAATAAGTTTTAATGCAGTAAATGGCTTTTTATTTATTTGAAATAAATTTGTACGATTATACTTATGTTATGCTCATGTGACCATTTTTCCAATGATGACTTTTTTTGGCTGTATTTACCATACAGCCAAACATATTTTAAATAATAATTCGTTATTTTAATTTTTTCTCTCTTGATAAATCTGCTTCATAAACGTCTTTGTCTTTACTCTCTGATAATGAGAATTAATTATAGGGCCTTTGTACTCTTTTCGGAATTTTATTGAATAAAAATTGTCTATTTTCATTGAATTTTCTACATGTCATGAGAACATGTTCCAAATCTCTTGTTTCTCGGCAGTCTTCACATTGATATGATTTTATTCGCTTTCTATGGTTTTAAGATATTTATGGCATATCCCATGCTTAGATCTGAGCCGAGTAATAATGGTTACTAGTTCCTTATTTCCTGTTTCACTGAACCAGGTCTTGACAGGCATCTCAGGTTGGACATTTTTTCTATACACATAAGCATTATTATCATTATTGAAATTGCTTGCTCGGATATCTCTAACTATCGCTCTAAACTTAGCTAACGCATCAGATGTTGTTAATTTATATGGCAGGAACTCTGTATCTTCCGATGATAAGACTTGGGGCAGCTAAATTGGAAAAAATTGCTTCCGAGCTTATCGAAGTTAATGGAAGCTATTTGATGGTTCTAAATAACGAAAGTTATGTCTCCGAATTCAATCCGAAATCAATTTCAGACGGAAGGGAAAACTTTAGTCCCGTATCTGCCTGTCTGTGGATAGGTCAATCTGTTTCTCTGTCGTTCAATTTTTGCGAAGAAACACATTCAAAACTATGGGTCCTATTTAAATATATCCACTTAATTAGGTGAAGGGATTGGTGAGAGATTGAAACTGCTTCTTCAGGCTTAGAAATATTTTAGGAATGTCCAATAAGTGTTGCACCAACATACGTTAATGAGAACGTTCTATACAAACAGCGATATATTTTAGTTCTTTGGTACGTATTTATGTATGGGAATTATGAAATAAGTATATATTATAGTATATATCTATATATATATATATATATATATATATATATATATATATATATATATATATATATATATATATATATATATATTTAGTTATAGGGTGGTCCAAAAGTCTCCCCCCCTCCTCTTAACTTTTGAACGGTTTGAGATAAATTAATGAAACTTGGGGGATCTCTACCATGCAAAGGGAAGTTTTTTTTCATGCAATCACCCACAAGGGGCAACCACCCACTTTGCCCCCAGGCCACCCAACTTCAAAATTTCAAATTGGAGTGTATATTTTTGATAGCATATTTGGATTCTACAGTAAAAAATAATAAACTTTTACTTGAAACTTTTTTTTCTATTCCCAATATTTTGCCCCCTATAGGTGGGCAAAGATAGCAAAATTACCCTACCGATAATACGTTGTAAAATCTAAACGGTTAGAGATAAATTAATGAAACATAGGGGATTCGTACCATGTAAAGGGAAGTTTGTTTTCATGCAACCGCGCTGTAGGGGCAACCTCCCATTTTGCCCCCAGACCACCTAACATCAAAATTTTGTACTAGAATGTATATTTTTGATAGCAGATTTAGATTCTACGGCAAAAAATAAAAATATTTTACTTCAAACTTTTTTTCTACCTCTAATATTTTGCCCCCTATAGGGGGGAAAAGGTATAAAAATTGTAGATTTCACCGCCTGGGGGCAAAATGGAGGTTGCCCCTAGTACGCGAGTGGATGATTACACACTTCCTTTTACATTGTACAGATCCCCCAAGTTCCATTACTTTATTTCAAACCGTTTAGATTTTATAACGATCTAAGTGTTATTTTTTTACTATTTCGGAAGGGGTTATTTTCCTATCTTTGCCCCCCTGCAGGGGGCAAAATATAGGAGATAGAAAAAATAGTTTCAAGTAAAAGATTATTATTTTTCACCGTAGAATCAAAATATGCTATCAAAAATATACGTTCCAATTTGAAATTTTGAAGTTGGGTGGCCTGGGGGCAAAGTGGGTGGTTGCCCCTAGTGGGTGATTGCATGAAAACAAACTTCCCTTTGCATGGTAGAGATCCCCCAAGTTTCATTAATTTATCTCAAACCGTTCAAAAGTTAAGAGGGGGGGGGGAGACTTTTGGACCACCCTGTATATGTATATGTAGTATAATTTAATTATATATGATATAATAATAGTAAATCCAACCAATACACAAAATTATAATTTAAATAATGCCAAAGGGAAATTTTTAATTATAAATGTTTTTTCCACATAATACATCTTGAAAATTAACCTTTTGACTACATTATTGTGAAAAAATTAATTGATATTATTTAATCTATGTAGTTGTATTTTATTTTTGGAAAAATTACACCGTTAATGCAGAAAAGTGTATGATTTCTGGACCTACAATCCTGATAAAGAGAATATACGCGTATCAAAAATTTTAGTTGCTTTGAGCTAATATAGGGAAGATTCATTTCTAAAAATGGATCTAGCAGTTAGTCTTCACAACCTTCGAGATACTTTTTAGGCTTTACTTCTAAGACTAAAATTTATAAGAGTATTCTGCTTTAATCCCCATTCAAAAACTTAATTGTTTTTAATAATAGCATAATAACCGCATAATATCTATTTAATAAAAGAAGAGGGGAAGAAAAGCCTCCAAGGCATATTTAACAACAATTTAAACAACTTACACAAGAAAATTGAATGTGCTATAATAACATGTTTACTTTCAATAATTATAACTAGGGCAGGCACTCTTGCAATTACTCTTATTATTTTACCAGTGCATTAATTAATATATAAATGTTTAATTATTAGGTAATGGAATTAAGACCTATTATCCATAACAATAATTATCTAATTGTATTTTCACTTTAATTAGATACGCTTATATTAAAATATGTAATATATATGTAATATGTTAATATGTAAATATATTAGATGATTCTTACTTTATCAAAAATAAATATAAAGTGAGGCAAATTCTGCCAAAACATAGGCCTTAAGATGTTCCAATAAACCATATAATAAATTTCAAGAATATTCGCTTTTTTAAAACGTTGATGCTAAGGTGACGTTTCGTGGGCGTTTAGTGCCACAGTAAACTTTTTCCATCTCCACCGATGGCCGGTCAAGGTTTTACATAAGAAGCACTCATTATCTCTGTTTGGAATGTCTTATTCTCTGGGTACTTCTTACACGGCCTATTATCGCTGCTTGGTTGTTTCAGTCTTCTGTTTAAAGGTATTTAATATCATAATTTAGATGGAGTGCTATATGTAAGCCTCTACTTGAATCAAATGAAGCAATGGGACTTTTATCTATTATAATCAGGAGGAGAGTACGCAACAGAGTCCATCTTAACCTAGACTTCCATTGGGTCTGAAAGAAATCCGCTGAGTACCATGAGGATTATATTTGAAAAAAAGTATTTTCTTTATATCTTTCTGGCGTTTAAACCTACAAGTGATTCTTTTATTATTTGGAATTGGTATTGTCATAATCTGTGCACTCGGCAGAGAATGCAAGGCCAAGTTACAGCAAGATGTATCTTTACTTGACCCATTTACCTGGTTTTTCTCACCCTCTTATATAAATATATCCACTTCCTCTTAAGATGGGCTTTTGAAATTTTAAAAACAAATTAAGCATAGGTATCTTACGACTGTAAAAAATTAGGCCCTTAATATTAAGCATTTTCAAAAGAGGTGAGTTTTCATGTTTGCATTTTTGTTACTGTCTCACTCTCTGATCATTAAAATTATGTCACTTGTAGAATAGCTTGCAACTTGAAATTTGACACACTGTTACTGTCAGTTACTGCTATATTGTAATTGACAAGGAAATTAAAAAAAAAAAATTAAAACCTTAACGTGGAAAAAGGCTTGAGTTCAAGACCCCATCCCAAAGAAGTCAGCCTATCAAAGCAGGGATATCTACATTGATAATGTTACAGGTAGACCTATTATACCGTTGCAAGCTGGTTCTTATCACAAGGGTTACCACTTCTTGTGGCCCAATTAATGGTTCGTTTTAAAAATGATGGTTGATTAAATCAAGCCTGTTATTGTGCGTTTATCACTTTTACTGTACCACATGGGGAGGGAGGGGGTAATAGGGTTCCACCACTGATTAGCGATCTAGCACTAGAATTTCTGTATGGGACACAAACCTTAAGTGCCTATCCAACATTTTGGGGATATAGTGTAGTGATCAGCGTTACCACCTATTAATTCCAGAAGTGTAGATATGTATTGAAAATCTGGCAAGCATTGTGAAAGCTGTATAGTGATAGTAAAATAAATGTCGATAGAAATATCCAATCGAGTATAATATAATAATTATATGCAAATTTAGCATGTATATATTTTCTTCATTTCTGAAGAGGACAAGGTAACATTGTACTTGAGGTGTAACGGTACTGGGAGCGATAGGTTGTGCGAGAATGAGTCCGAGATAATATCTCTTACTTTTACATAAATCCTGGAAGAATAAAAAGAGTGAGGCGTCTAATAAGAAACTGTTTTAATTGAGATTTATGTTGTATATTGATAATAAGATAACACCTGGTATTAGATCTTTCGCTCCCTGATGACCTCCATCCATCACCTTAGGACCGGTTTTGGCAAAATTTACATTTCTCTTGTCCTTATGGTCCACACTGGGTCACTCACTTCGAAATATTTACCTAAAGATAATACAGACCAAACAGGATTAAATATACAAACTCATGGCCAATAACCAGTTTATCATAATTTTATTTTTAAAAAATAAAATAAAATCTAGGCATGTATTTTTTAAATTTAATATTAAGTTTAAATGACACTCAAATATATGTACATGCAAATACAAGAATGTTTACTAGATTAAATTTAAAAAATTATTAATAAATAATTGATCATCAATAATCATTTATTTGATCATCAATCAAATAATGAGGAGAATGAGTTATTACTTTAAAATATCACTTCTTTGAGTATTATTCAAAAATAATGGTTAGGATTTCATAGGCTCAGTTCAATGGTAGACCTCAAAAACGTTTCAGAAAGTTTAGTTAATTTATAATTATATTTACAATTCATCACAAAGAATCAAGGCGATTCATTGTAATCAAGAAGTATTTTTTATATATCCATCTGTTTATTTCTTTAAAGAGGATGAGTTTATCTTGAAACGTTTATTTACTTTTTAAGTTTAGAGTGTGCTTTTTAAACATCATCTTCTTATATGTATCCTTACTATAATTATATTAAGTGCCGCTAACTCTAAATAATAATATTTTTTTTTTTTTTTTTTTTTTTTTTTTTTTTTTAAATTTTTACAAAGGATTCAGAGGGGAAAGAACCCAAGCAAAATATCCTTTAACACGTCCGGGTGCATCCTCGAATCAGCTTCAGTAATGTCCATTAGTAAGGATTTCAGAAATATGTCTCTCCGCTAAAAATAAATTTACTGTAAAAAGCTTTATTGTCAGATTGCGCTGATACTTATAACTTCACTCGTTTCACCAGTACTCAAGATTACCGCTAGGGGATGAAAGCCGGATTTGTCCAATAACGTTACTTTTAGAGGAGACAAGTATTTCTTTATTTAAAAAAAAGTGACCCACTGCTATCTATATATTATGTTAGTATCATTTAGATAACAAGTGACATGATCCCCAGGCATATTGTTTAACGAAGACTTTCAAAAATATATATATTTTAATAATAATAATTATCCGAGAAAACAAAATGATCTATAAATTATATTTTGGGTTTGTGATGACCGTAATATTATACTTTATGAAAGCCATTTAGCTGAAAAGCCTTGGATTTTCCTCACTTTATGATATAAACAATATTTTAATTCTGAATACATAATATACATAACATTAAAGAAATAAATTGTCCACAGTTTTCTTTTCGTTAAAGGGAAATAATTCGATATTTTATTTGAAACTCACATTTGGTGCTATGTGAGACAGCTCAGAAGATAATAAGCCAAACGATGGTGGGCAGTTTACTCAAAGAAGAGGCAGGTGTAAGGGTCAGTCCAGCAGCCGGCATTCAATACGACCCGTGAGGAAGTGCCTGTTTCTCAAGACTTTATCAAGAGGGGTAACGTGGCAATGATCTTAGAGGTCACTCCTGCACACACCTGCTCCTCTTCTTAACCAACCTGCCTAACAATAATTGAAACCATATCGCATAAAAAATAAGTTATAATAAACGACAACTTTTTATAAGTTAGTGGTATTTCTTTATACTGATATTTGGCGGCACGGCAGTGCCCCCGCCGCCAAGCTCAGCCGAACCAGCTTTCACTGGAACCAACTCAAGGCACTTCGGACCCCTCTCTATTACATTTTACTAACTCTAACATTTTCTTTCCCAAATCTGTCTAAACGATTAAATTAAAATTTAAAACAAATTCTGACAGCGATTATCAGCACGAGGATACAAAGTTGTGCGACACTGCATATAATTTATTTTTTAAAAAAGATCCTAATATAAACCAAAGGGGAAATATAAATGAAATAATAACAAACAGTTCAACCTTTTTGCCAAGTCAGAAAATGTTTATAAATTTAAACGTGTATGGTAATTTGGAAAAGAAAATGTTTGAGTTAGGCAGACAATAGAGACGGGGGGGGGGGGGGGGGGCAGACAAACTACATCACTTATACTTGTACTGGATAAATTAGACCTGGTAGAACTTATTTGGTCAGGGGGAGACTTGAGACTAGGCTTAACCTATGATTCCTATGACCTCACAACTTTTTAGAGAGCTAATTTTATTACACAAGTGATTTTGTTGGAATTTTCTTTTTGCCTTACATGTCTCTATTCATTCAATGAGTAAATAGGCATTGAGAATAAAAATATAGTAGTTCTTTCTTTTACTCCAATAATAAATGAATTATAATAATAATGGGTTTGATAAAATATTAGTGAATGTTGAGCAAGATTGTATGTGTCCACGTACTGTCTTAAGACGCTGAAGGCCAGGAAGTATGGCGGCCAGATGCTGTTTAGTTACTAGCCAGAGGCGAGACACGAGAGGGTGTCCGTTGCCTGCTCCTGCTTCTTCACGATTCCATCTCCGGTTCAAGGGAAAGGGTTCTTGAAGGTGTTTTTTTTTGGTTCAGGTCGAGTATACAGTAAATCAATGAAATGGAGACGTAACTCACTCTGAGTATGCTAATAGGACGAGTGGGCGAGGAGTACCAAGACGGTAGCTCCACTCCTGCTTTACGGTACCCCATTAATTACCGGCAGGCTCGTCACCCGCTGCACTGCTGGGCATGGATATTTTTGTCGTTCAGCGAAACGCGTGTTCTCCTCTCGGTGCCATAGCTCATGGCGACGCCCACTCGCCGTGTCACCTATCTTCCCCGAGTCGATACAGAACACGGAAATAAAAAAAAAGTAAATCCGATCGCATACTCACTGTCTCCGGACAAATTTATAGGTCTGCCGCAAGTATATACATAGTAGCTATGAACTTCAGTGTAATATGCAAACTATTTATGAATTAATAATAAAAATAGACTGCCCACGTGCTCACTCAATAAATGGTCACTCGACAATATTTCGCCATATTTATCTTAGTTTACGTCTTAAACGTTGTGTAGATGAACATGTGGTTGCTCGAGTACCAGTCAAACAACTTGAAGGTAGAAATGTTTGCAGGTATTATTTATAGGACTTCAATTAATATGGAAATATATACTGTAGATACTGCATTAAATCAGCAATTTAAAATGTAGTAGTGAAAACAAGCAGAAAAGAATATAAAACTTGTTTCTTTACTCTCAAGTTTTGATAAGTTTTAAACTAAAGTTACTTGTAGTATGTAGTCTGAAGAAATATATAAGAGTGTATGATTCCTTGCCGTGTGATTATTTATAACTTTATATATATAATTTAATTTAAATTTTATCAAATTACGTCATTAATAGCAAGAGCACGAATTTCTACTGGTTATCTATAAAAGAAAATCTAAAAAGAATAATTATAATTTAAATAATTAACGGATGCCTCCTTCAAAGATTATTGTTTCATTTATCCCCCCCCCCCCCCTATTTTGCTTCCAAGCTTGTCGATTGTAACAGAAGCTATGTAATCGTTCTAAAGAACGATTTTTTTTAAACGTCTTCGAATTCAAAACTTCCAAGTCAAAAATTTGTTTCAGATATAAGGCAATATTTTTGATCTCGTTTCTATCTCTATGTCCTTAAATTTAAGGGAACACTTTTGGTTCCGTATCTGTCAGTCTGTCGGGAGGTCGGTCTGTCTTTCTGACGTTAAAATTTTGCAACCAACATAATTTATAAACTACTTCTTTGATTTTCATGAAATTTGGATGGTGCGCAGTTCATAATTAGAGCATTGTTGGTCTCATACAAGATTCACCCTTCTGGGACTATTGCCTATTCTACAGGTTATTCTTCTACATGCGCTCAAACTTATCATAATCACCACCTACACCTATACAGGGTGTTACCGACCTAAACCGAATTTTTTTTTTGGGTGAAACTAGATCCAAAATGGAGCAAAACTCCACCAAGCCCACTTTTCTATCTCAATCCGTTGCCGCAATTTCTCCACTTCAATAAAATTATTTTTAACTTTTAACCATAGTTTCGAAATCAGCGTTAAATTTCCTATAAAACTAAAGCATTTTCATTTTTGGGAATTATTAACTAAACAACGAAATATCAGTTCAAACGTTCAAAAATTTGAAAAAATAAAGTATCTGAAATTCTTTGAACGCTCACTATTTTCCTAGAAACACTCTTCAAGGCTGGCAAATCTCACAAAAACTTTCTCATTTAATACTCTTTCGAATGGTATAAATAACATTGCGATTCCGTATCGATTTCATGGAGATATTTAAGTTTGAATGCAAAAAAACGTCACCTTATTCACGTAAACTTTTAGCAGGTGCCTACCAAAATGCTTGGATGGAACGAGAAAAATCCTCAGCAATTTTTTAAAATGGAAATTTATTACATTAAATATTTCAAAAGAAACCCAATTTTTGATACGGACAATTAGATAAGACATTTAGAAGTGGTTTTAAAAGTGGATCAAAGTGGTTTCCTCTATTGCGAATGCAGGCTATTGCCCTTTTTTGGACCTACAAACCCAACCGTCATAATACCGACATACATTTCCTAAGAAAAATTCTGTGGACAGTTGAATCAACTTTCACGTCGGGGGTGTGTTCAACACACACAATCGTCACCACTAGTCCCATGAAAACCCTAACAGGACTCATCATAGTTCATCATTCCAAACTAGATTCACAGTCAACGTATGGCCGAGTGTTATTTGTGATATTGTGATCGGGCCTTTCATGGTTTGTTCCACAGTGGTATTTAACAAACACCTGCAAAATTCGATACGATGAGCAGGCTCATTTTCCTCTAAACCAGCACAGCTGTGAAATAAAAGGGATGCAATCCGTCCTTATTTAAAGTAACTGTAACTGCTATTACTAAAATCTTTAGAAAAAAGCAAAGGAATCTTTTACAACTTTTAATTTACAATACACTATTTACACAAATGTAATGTTCTTATACTTAGTCGAAAAAGCGTAAAAGAAAATTTGTCCTTTTAAGCTCTTCCGTCAAATTCTCACAAAATCAAAAACAAGACTGACAAGTTCATAATAACAAAACAAAATAAATTCAATAATACAAAATTAATTTTGATTCGCTGCTTTGACAGCAGCGACACTCCCCCCGGAATTCGGGCCAAGTGGCTTGTCGACCTCTAATAATAAGATTACGCTTTGTGAGGGCCTTTTTAATTTAGAACCCCTACGAAAAATGGTAACCGAACGAACTACCCCATCATCCGAAGGTTGAACATCTTCCACCCGTGCAAGAGGCCAGGTATTACGAGGCGTTGCGGGGTCTTTTACGATCACAATATCCCCAATGCGCAAATTACTCTTACTTTTCATCCATTTTGCTGTTTGAAGTTCTTCTGATGCCTGAGGGTAGATTTTGGAATTCTTGTGTCTAGTGCAATAGATTTCTTAAAACGATAAACCAAGACCAACGAAGAGTCTTACGCGTCGTTATTATTTCTCTAGTCACAGTTGATCTTACTTCGGGTTCTTTAGCTTGATGATCATGCCGGACTGAGTTCTATGGTGATGATTTAGGTTCCTAGAACTACTTTACTGTTTGTCTAGAAGTACCTAGCTACCGGGTAATCTAGTTCTCGTTGCTTAGCTTCGCTGGTTCTTGTTTCCGAAACAGCAGCAGGCAGTTCGACATCATTATATCTTCCGAGGTTCATACTCTGGCTTTACCAAAGACGAAGCTACTATGAACCTTTCCTCTATCATAAACAATTCTTAAATATAATGTAAAACAATATGGTGAAGTGGATGCATCACACAATAGAAGCAATTTAATATTCTCAATGGGCTTAGTATCCAGTGGTATAAAACATCTTGAAGCACTCTGCCACCTGTCCCGTGTACTTCTAAATGGGTCGGAAACTTCTTCATCCCAGCGGTCATTTGAGCCTTGATGTTCTCTCCACAAGTCTTTTAAGATATTTTTACCAATGAAAATAAAGGGTGCAAGAAATCCTAACGGATCGTGAGCACTGCATATAGTCGATAAAATTCCGCGACGAGTGAACGGCTTTGCTTCAACGGTGATACTGAACTGAAAGCTGTCATGCCCAACGGCCCATGCCACACCAAGAGGTCTTTCTATTGGCAGAATCCCTGATAAATCAAATTCTTTCAGCCTAGAGGCCCTATCTTCTGTCGGAATAATTGCTTTCACAACATCTGAACTCGATGAAAGAATTTCGATTTTGCAAAGATCCTGCAGTTCTTTTATAATTTCCGTGGCTTCCTCCACAGTTGGAACCGGTCCACACCCGTCATCCATGTAGAAGTTGCGTTTAATAAATTGAGCTTCCCGTAAGGAAACTTGGTTACCATGATTTTCCGTCGTCTTCCCCAGAGCAAAATTGGCGCATCCAGGTGAGGAGGAAGCTCCGAAGAGATGTACCTTCATACGATACTCTTTAGGTTTTAGTTGAGTATTTCCATCCTCCCACCACAAAAACCTCAACAGGTTTCTATCTTCTTCTGGAACCCTCACTTGAAGGAACATTCCTTCTATGTCTCCTACAAAGGCTACTTTCTCCTGTCGGAATCTCATAAGTATACCTACGACTGAATTTGTCAAATCAGGACTTGATAACAACACACTGTTCAGTGACAAACCTTTGTAGACAGCCGAACAGTAAAAGACTACGCGAATCTTTTCCAGCTTTCTCGGATGGTACACCCCATGGTGAGGAAGATACCACACACATCCTGGTTCCGTAGGAATATCTTCTGCTAACTCCGCATATCCGTTTTCTAATTGGTCATTCATGAATTTTATATAGTCTCTGCGGTACTTCTCGTTTTCAAACTTTTTCTTGACAGAATTTAGACTTCTTAAGGCCAAAACTTTGTTACAAGGAAACTTAATATCCTGATTCTTTAACGGCAACGGCATTTGATAATGCCTATCAGGAAGCTGTACTAGGCCAGATGACATCTTTTCAATAAATCGTCTGTCATTCACGGATTTTCCCAAGCCAAAGTATTTCTCCTCTGGAGCCACATCCAAGTTAAATATGTTTATTATCTCTTTGATCGATATGCGACGGGAATTTTGCTCTCTAAACATATGGTTAGGTCTGGGACCTATTATTCCCCAACCAAGAACCGTTCGGAGTCCATAGGGCTCTTCATCTCCACCTCTAATCACTTCGAAAGGACACAACGCTTTAGGACAGTTACTTCCTATCAACAGGTCTATATCAGTGTCTTCTCGAATTGGTTGAAGATGTTGGGCAATTCGTTTCAGATGGGAAAAGTGGTTTGCCAAAGCTGGAGTTGGTATTTCATCAGCTGATCCCGGAATATAATTTCTCGTATATGTGGCAGCAGGAAGAGAAACTTCACTTTTTCCGTCGAAGCTGGTGACAATCAGGTCTGGTATCCGCAAGCTGGCGACTGATGTTTTCTTCAAAACAGTTGCGAGTTCTAATCTGGTAGCAATACCCTGCACGCCAAGCTCTTGTCTAAGGTTCTCAGATATGAAGCAAGAATCCCTTCCGTCGTCCAGTAACGCATAAACCGTCCGTTTATGTCCTGGCCGGCTCCTGTGGTGAACATGTACAGGTACAATAAATGATGTAGTACCCACAAAATGATCTGTGGTGGCAGATCGAGTTGTTGCAGCGGGTTTGCAGTCGGCTTCATGTGGGTGCAAACTTGTGGGATGCAATTTTCCACATCCTTTTACACTACAAATGAGTCTGTTTTTACAGTATTTTGAAATATGAGCTCGTCCCAAGCAGGCCCAGCAAAGCCCATTTTTCTGGATGAACTCCCTTTTACTTTCCCTAGAAAGTATCGTGAACTCATTGCACACATCAATCAAGTGGGATGCTGAACAAAACATACATGACTCAGAGCTAGAACTAGTTTGTCTTATACTATTAGAAGGTTCATATAAACTTTCAGGTTCCGGGCCTTTTGTCTTAAAATCATTCCTAGAACCTGATAATAAGTGACCTTGTTTAGTTCCTATACTCTTATCAGTGTTCCCAATCTCTGTATATTTACCTCTTTTCTTAGACTGATCATCTGTATTAGTTTGATTTCTTAAGCCTTTAGCATGGGTTGAGCGTTTCATTTCCACATACATACCCCCACCCTCGAGCTTAGGTGAATATACCGGATGGGATACCGAACGCGCCATTTTGTCAACAAATGATGCTAAATTACACACTGTCTCTTGTCCGTTTAAATGTTTTATTTCTGAAACCCATTTAAAAATATAATTTTGTGGTAACCGAGAAACAATTTTTTTTAAACAAATTTTACTACTAATTTCATTTAAGGCTCCCCCAGTCAACACACGACAAGCAGTGTGTAGACTTTCAGAAAATTTTAAAATGGACTTAGGATCTGAGAGTTTCAAATTTGGACCATCCGTAAGCCTTTTTACCCACGCTTGTGTAATTTGGACAGGGTTTCCAAACCGCTTTTCTAATAAAGCGACTGAATCCTCATATGACAGGCCAAGATTAGTTTGGAGGAGTTCTAAAGCTTCCCCTTTCAGAAATTTTGTAAGGAAAACTCGTTTCTCATTTTCAGGGAGAATCCCATCTTCCAGGTGGGATCTTATTGTTTCTCTAAATAAGGGAAAGTTTAAACTATCCCCTTCATATTGAAGGGGTACTAAAGAATTTAACAATTGTACCTTGGCCATTAATAATAATGGATCCAAATTACGTTGTGAAGTCCGCTTTCTCTCCGTCGAATCGTATTTTGAAGACTCTCCAACAAGCGTTTCATCATCAGGTTTCGAGGCTGCCAAGAATGGTGACCGGTGACTGGTTTTCACAGGAGTGATAGATTTGGAAATCGGTGGATGGTTGGCCAAATTTGTTTCGTTTTCAGGAAGGGAGAAACCCGGAACTATGTTCAAAGATTCTAGCAAGGCTTCAACTTCCTCTACTGCTTTCGCCTCTTGTAAGCTCTCCGACAGCACCGTATTGCAGACCGTCTGTTCTCTGATTTCTGCCTTCTTAGCCTTTGCCCCTTCGAGTTGCTTTTCTAGGGCAAGCACTTTCGCATTAACTTTAGCTTTCTCACTTTCGAGACGATCTTTATTCAAAGCAAGCGCAAGCTTAGCTAGGATCTTTAGGGAAGCAGCTGATTTTAAAGACGCTGATGTCACGGCGGAAATACTGGACCGTGCACAAGAACGGGATTTAAACCTAGTCGAATCGCACTGACGTAAGGTCTCGCTTTGTCTCTCAATGAGAACCTGCAATTTTTCAATTTCGTTCTGAGTCTTGACGAGATATGGAGCTTCCTGGTCCATCAGTTCGGGTAACTTGTCGACGTGTCCCTGTAACTCGTTCTTAAGTCCTACGAGCTCGCTCAGGGCCGCTGATAAAATACCGTATAATCCAGGATTTTTCATATCACTTACAAGTTCCGAAATTTGCGATTTCTTGTCATCGATAATTGACAGCAATCTCTTGATCTGCTTCGCCACCTTAGTCAGGCTATAGTCTATGCCCTTTTCGGTTAGGTTTCGTTTTCGACCGCTAGTTCGAGGCTCTACAGGGGGTGAAGTCCTTCTTTGTTTCTTACCCATGTCAGTTTTCTAATTTTCAATTTTCGATTTCTTTTTATTTTCTTTTTATGCTGTCAAACTTTAAATGTCAAAAACTTAAATTTTCTTTTACTGTAACTGCTATTACTAAAATCTTTAGAAAAAAGCAAAGGAATCTTTTACAACTTTTAATTTACAATACACTATTTACACAAATGTAATGTTCTTATACTTAGTCGAAAAAGCGTAAAAGAAAATTTGTCCTTTTAAGCTCTTCCGTCAAATTCTCACAAAATCAAAAACAAGACTGACAAGTTCATAATAACAAAACAAAATAAATTCAATAATACAAAATTAATTTTGATTCGCTGCTTTGACAGCAGCGACAGTAACACTCCACGATATTTTTTCTATGCGTGTGACGGTTGGGTTTGTAGGACCGAAAAAGGGCAATAGCCTGCATTCGCAATAGAGGAAACCACTTTGATCCACTTTTAAAACCACTTCTAAATGTCTTATCTAATTGTCCGTATCAAAAATTGGGGTTCTTTTGAAATATTTAATGTAATAAATTTCCATTTTAAAAAATTGCTGAGGATTTTTCTCGTTCCATCCAAGCATTTTGGTAGGCACCTGCTAAAAGTTTAAGTGAATAAGGTGACGTTTTTTTGCATTCAAACTTAAATTTCTCCATGAAATCGATACGGAATCGCAATGTTATTTATACCATTCGAAAGAGTATTAAATGAGAAAGTTTTTGTGAGATTTGCCAGCCTTCAAGAGTGTTTCTAGGAAAATAGTGAGCGTTCAAAGAATTTCAGATATTTTATTTTTTTCAAATTTATGAACGTTTGAACTGATATTTCGTTGTTTAGTTAATAATTCCCAAAAATAGAAATGCTTTAGTTTTATAGGAAATTTGACGCTGATTTCGAAACTATGGTTAAAAGTTAAAAATAATTGACTTGAAGTGGAGAAATTGCGGTTTTATTAGACAAAAACGTGTTTTTTAAAATAATTCTTTAAAAAATCATATCTCGGCAACGGATTGAGATAGAAAAGTGAGCTTGGTGGAGTTTTGCTCCATTTTGGATCTAGTTTAACCCAAAAAAATGTCGGTTTAGGTCGGTAACACCCTGTATATCTAGAAGAGTAAATATTCAATATATATTCAGGGTGTTCAGCATAAGTACCTACAGAGAAAAACCTATTGAATCTACATTAAATTTCTGACCAAAAATGTCAAGTAACCTTGGGTCCTACGGACCTTCGTTTTCGAGATATATCGATGTATCAATTTTTTTATTTAGTCATGTTTTTAGACATAAACTCCGTAATAAATTAAAATCTAAATAAGATAGAAAGAAGCAGTTTGCAGCATCGTAAAGAGCATTAAATTTTCTTTAAGAAATCACTACTTTCAGTACTAAATACGTTTATAAACCTAGTGATAATGCAAGAAAAACATTAAAATTGGAAATGATATCAAATGTTTATACAACTTGGAGCTTCAATAACTTCTATATTTCTATACCTATTGCAATGTTTAAAATGTTTAAAAAACTGTGCAATTTTATAAGCTTTAATTCGATATAGCATTGTCTATAATTTACGTAAGTTTTCATAGAGGAATAGTAGAAAAACTATTAGGAAATCAACTTATTAAGTAACAGCTCTATGAATTTTCTGCAAATTTTCATATGCTGGCGCGGTAGTGTCTGAAGAATAGCAGGGGGTCTGCTCGTGAGTATGTCAGGCAGTTCCAAACAGACATCTTGCCTATTACATTTTTCAAGTTATCGAAAGAAGATGCCGAACAACAGGCACTGTTGATTGGTTACTGATCCTAGGACCAGTATTAGAAGGGCTTTAACTGTATTGGGAATTCCAGGGATGTAGATTTTTAGAATTTTGAAAGGAAAATGAAATAAGCTCTTCCCTAGTATACACAATTGTTCTGTATAAAATACTTTTTACTAGGTCCCCCATCCACCCATCCATTGGATCCAACAGCAGTTGGATGGGACACCCATCCAACTTCAGGTACATGCTGATTCTTAAATCAAGTGTTAATTCCTCAATTAATCCAATAAATTAACTTTCTAAAAAGTTTAAAAATATTTCACCATTAAGGCGTCAAAATAAGACGTAAGAAAATTAAGTCCAACTATTCTGAGACCAATAATACCAGCTCACACATTTACAGAAAAATGGGGCTGAAAATGTTGCGGCCTCGGTACAAGCAGATTTGCAATAAACTATGTATGAGTGTTGTGAAAAGTAATAGCACCCGCTCTTGTAAGAAGTTGTAGCCCCCGCTTTTGTATCCACAAAATAAAATTTGACACAGTTCTTTGTAATATCCAATCGCAATACCCCCGCCGCACCCTCGCATTAAAGTCAGCTAAGGTCAGCTTCTAGACGAGAGTGTCATGGAAGGCACAGTTAAATTCTTTTCAAAATTCTAAAAATCTACATCCCTGGAATTCCCAGTACAGTTGAAGCCCTTCTAATACTGGTCCTAGGATCAGTAACAAATCAACAGTGCCTGTTGTTCGGTATCTTCTTTCGATAACTTGAAAATATAATAGGACAGATGTCGTCTGTTTGGAACTGCCTGGCATACTCACGAGCAGACCCCCTGCTATTCTCCAGACACTACCGCGTCAGCATATGAAAAGAAAACAATCAAATTTTAAGTTTAAAATTGCAGAAAATTCATAGAGCTGTTACTTAATAAGTTGATTTCCTAATAGTTTTTCTACTATTTCTCTATGTAAACTTACGTAAACTATAGACTAATTAAGCTTATAAAATTGCGCAGTTTTTTAAACATTACGATAGGTATAAAAATATAGAAGTTATGGAAGCTCCAAGTTGTATAATCATTTGATATAATTTCTAATTTTAATGTGTTTTGTTTTGCATTATCACTAAGTTTATAAACGTATTAAGTACTATAAGTAGTGATTTCTTAATGAAAATGTAATCCACTTTAAGATGCTGCAAACTGCATCTTTCTATCTTATTTAGATTGTTATTTATTACGCAGTTTATGGCTAAAAACATGACCTAAATAAAAAAAATCTATATATCTCGAAAACGAAGGTCCGTAGGACCCAAGGTTGCTTGACATTTTTGGTCAGAAATTTGATGCATATTGATAGGTTTTTCCCTGTAGGTAATTATGCGGAACATCCATATATATACATATATGTTTATATACTATATATATATATACACACAGACAGACAGACAGACAGACAGACAGACAGACAGACAGACACGGAACATATTTCGTTGAATGTAGGAAGCTCGCTACGCTCGCTTCAATTACATATAAAAAATAATATAATATATATATCATTACATATAAAAGATAATATAATATATATATATATATATATATATATATATATATATATATATATATATATATATATATATATATATATATATATACACAGAGTGACTGGCGTTATATGTTAAAAAATGATGTAGGTTGTTCTACGTCTTATGGCCCACAAAAAACGCTATGTAAACCATGGGTTAAATCTTAACCGTTTTCATAGTCAAATTTTATGATTTTTTTAAGATCGCATACCTTTTCTTATAAAAACACTTATAGCTCCAAAAATATAAAAGCTAGACCAAAATGTTTGGTATCGTTGTAAAGCTGACAAATTTTCCACTAAGAAAAGTGTAATTTTAATTTTCATGCCCTCAAATTACATGACAAACAATGTATATAAATTTTATATTTAAGAAAAAAAAATTTAATAAGCAATTACTCTGAGGCTCTATAACTTGGTTAAGAACCGAGCTTTAACTTTTCGGGCTTCAGGAAAAAATTCCTTATTCATCGGGCGGAAATTTTATTAAACTTCGCTGAAAGATAAAAAGAAACATGTTTTTTGTTGCAATTCTTGACTTACAGGTGAGTAAACAATTAAAAACAAGCAAGGTTGGTTTAGTATACTCATCTTGTTGTGTCAATAATAGCAACAATAAACATGTTTCTTTTTTACTTTCAACGAAGTTTACTAAAAATACACATCTACCGCCTTATGAATGGGTAATAATATTAATATTGATCGAAACTTTAGTCAATAAGGAAGTTTTTCCTGAAGTCCAATAAGTTTGAGCTCGGTTCTTTAACAAGATATGGGACCTCAAAAAAAAAAATTGTAAAATGTTTTTTTTTTTAAATAAAATTTGTACTTACAATGAAAAAAGCAACCAACGGTGACAAACATTTTATTCTAGATTTTATACTTACAAAAGTATGTAATCAAAAAAAAAATCATGAAATTTGATTTTGTGGGAGAACGGTTAAGAATTGATCCATGGCTTATATAGTGTTTTTTGTAGCCCTTAAGGCGTAGAACAACCTACATAATTTTTTCACATCTATCGCCAGTCACCCTGTATATATATATATATATATATATATATATATATATATATATATATATATATATATATATATATATATATATATATATATATATATATATATATATATATATATATATATATATATATTCAAATTTTTAAATTTTAGGTATAGGTAGTATTCTTACTACGAAATTATTAAATTTTAATTAAAATCAAATTATAATTATCATTAACTACCGGAGACATACAGAGAAAATAGGACCCCAGCACCGGGACTTGAACCACGGGCCTCCTATATATCCGTTACAGGCGCTCTTACCAACTGAGCTATACTGGAGAATGACTTTCTCTGTCGTTACCGATACCAAGTCCCGAATCCAAAAAATCTGTCATTAACGATACCTAATCCCGATTACGGGACTAGGTATCGTTAATGACAAAGGAAATTATTTTCCAGTGTAGCTCAGTTGGTAGAGTGCTATACTGGAAATATAGAGGCCCGTGGTTTAAGTCCCGGCGCTAGAGTCTATTTTTCTCTGTCTGTCTCTCTTTGTTAATAATAAGTATAATTTTTAGCGAATCTCCATTGGAAAAAATTCGCTAATAGACCCACTGGCATGGCGGGAGTTTGAGGCGGGACTGTGGCCAAAATACGTTTCATGGGTCCCTCATCACGAAAAAAAGTTTTACAAAACTTTGTATTTTTTTATTATTTTTTAATAATAGAGTGTTGACTTGTAACAAATAAATGTACTGACAATCATAGGATATCTATGGAATTTTAAGGAAACATATAAAAACAATTGACAATAGCCACCTAGGATAGAAGAAATTTAACATTATAAAAACTAAAGGATGAAATAGTAATCTTCTAGTCAGCCTGAAGATGACCCAAAGAGGGGTCGAAATATCGCAATAGTGAGATTCTAACTTTTTCCTTTAGAACCTACTTACCAATAAGAATCATTTAATAAGGAAACAACCCAAACTACTTACTATATATATATATATATATATATATATATATATATATATATATATATATATATATATATATATATATATATATATATATATATATATATATATATATATATATATATATATATATATATATATATATATAGGTATATGTATTTCTAGCGGATATCTTGTAAGCACGATAGCTCTCAAACGAATTGATGTATCAAAATGAAACTTGCACCGAAAAATCTAGCTCGTTGAGATGAGGATCCCCACAAAAAATGGGATCTTTATGACGTCATTAACCTCTCCTAATGAGTCAGCAGAGATTAAAAAAAATACAAAAAATCAAGTGAGGTATCGCTTCATATGTTTTTTAGGGTCCTGAATCTAAAAAATGAGTTACCATGGCGATTCGAATAATAATTTAATAATTTAATAATAATAATAATAATAATAATAATAGTTATAACAACAATTTCT
Source organism: Gerris lacustris (assembly GCA_951217055.1). Classification (NCBI taxonomy): domain Eukaryota; kingdom Metazoa; phylum Arthropoda; class Insecta; order Hemiptera; family Gerridae; genus Gerris; species Gerris lacustris. The sequence goes on along the minus strand of OX578276.1, from coordinate 102,164,638 downwards.
TGCGGATTTCTTGTAAGCACGATAGCTCTCAAACGAATTGTTGTATCAAAATGAAACTTACACCGAAAAATCAAGCTCGTTGAGATGAGGATCCATATTGAAAATGGGATCTTAATGACTTCGTTAACCTCTCCTGATGAGTCACCAAAGATTTAAAATAATCATACCGCGGGGTTCCGCAAGCCGAGCGAACTTCCATTGGAAATGTGTAGTTCAATGTTGTGCAGTTTAAACTTCTTTTAAACTACTACGATTATGTTTAACTAAGCAATATTCTAAAAACCCTAATCCAACTGAAATAATTCATTTAAATTATCTTAACTTAAAATAACACACACAATGGTAATTCGCTCGGCTTGCGGAACCCCGCTGTAGGATTATTTTTAAAATTTAATTGATACTTTAAAATCCAAACAATTTTGACAGATTAAAAAAACGAGGAAACAATGAAACAAAATAGAAAATAATGGATTAAAAGCCAATAATATCAATGAAGTACGTAATAGGATGCAAGGAAGGGGTGTGCCATACAATTGGCAGTCTATTTTAACAAATATCGGTATTATTAACTTTGAAGTATATTTCATATAATATTGAAATATGGACAATATTAAATGTTTAAGGATTAAACTATCTCAAAAATATAATATAGCCTAAACCTAGTTCAATGGGAAAGGGTAATAGTGTGAGACGTAAAATTTAAGTATAATGAGTATATTAAAAAGACAACAACGAACTATAAATAGACTGCTAATTGGAGTGTACATAGCTTCCTCACATCCTATCCTATCACGAACTTTATTGATTTTATGCTTTTTACAAGCCATTATTTAGTCCAGTCATTTTAGGGTTTCTGTTCCAAGAAAGTCGGGGCTTCAATTGTTTTTGTTTTTTTTTAATCGCTTCATTTTGACGTTCTGAAAAACGTAATAAAAATCGGCAACAAGATGGTGGTCGCGGTAATAAATATTTAAGGGCAACTGTCAACAAATTCGGTTTTTGCGAATATCTCGCTTCCTATGTCTCCGACACCAATCTAGGAGGTTTTCAAAATTAAAGATAACAAAATTTCCCACAAAAAAAGTTTCCTTCCTTTACGGATTATAAGGGAAAGAATATCTATGAATATTTAGTATCCGTTGCCGAACAACTTTTTACGTGTTTTTACGAATATCTCGGAGACAAATTAAGGATCAGATCAAAATTGAAGAATCTAAAATTTCACACAAGAAACAATGTGTTCATTTTTTTACGTACAACGAACCGTTTGGATAATAATGCGCTCCGAAGTTTCCCTTGTTGTCTCCGAGCCATTGGAAGCGAGATAATTCGTATAAAAAAAGACCAGTCAGCACCATGACTTAATGAGCGAATTTTCAAAGAAATCTGCGTATTATTGGCTTATGATAATATAGGAAAATTTTGGTTTAGAATTTGGATGGGTGAAAAAAATTGGTACACAGGGGTACAGGGTACAAAAGTCAAAATAGTATATATACCCTTCAAGATGCATGTCGTTGGAAAGCTCTTCAAGAGTACAGTAATTGGTGTTAAGTAAAATGTTGTCATATTTTCATTAAAGAAGAGAGTAAAATGGAAAAAACAAGTTCTTATGCTATTTTTGACCCCTAAATTGCCAAAATTTGACCCGTTAATGGACTCCAAAAATTCTGGACAACAAACTCATCCTTTCATTTGATATTATTGCATTTTAAAATTTGTTTGGATTTTTTAAGTGCATCTTAGGGTGAGATATCGTCTGGAGTGACATGTACATACATACATACATAAAAAAGTGTTAAATTTCAGGAATAAATTAAGAATGGTCTAAAACGGATTGCTATGGAGAAAATTTTCGAATATTCGCATTGCAAACATTTTGAAACCATTGCAAGCTTAATTTTCTTCGAAAATTCGCTTATACGATAAAAGTGATGTGGCGACGTGACGGATACTAAATATTCATAGTTATTCTCCCCCCTATAATCCGTAAACCGTCTGCTGTACGTAAAAAATTAATGAACCTTTTTTTGTGGGAATTTTTGTTATCTTTAATTTTGATAACCTCCTAGATTGGTGTCGGAGCCATAGGAAGCGAGTTGTTTGTAAAAACCGAATTTGTTGATAGTTGCCCTTGAATATCTACTAACGTGGTCACGATCGTTGCCGATTTTTGCAATATGTTTTCCTGACCGTCAAAATGTAGCGACCAAAAAAAAAAATTACAACTATATTGTTTTATTGTTTCCCCCGTTGTTTTAATCTGTCAAAATTGTTTTGATGTTTTACATGAATAGTATCAGTTAAGCAAATGTTAAAGAGCGCAGTTTGTTAAAATTAATCTGGGGTTATCTGCGGGTTACTTTCGATAAACTATAACAGTTTCATACAAATCAGATAAGAACTTTTGAAGCTTTTGCTGTAAATAAATGTATGTGAGTGCGCATTTGAAAGAGAAACAAGTAGGCGCAGAAGGTTGAAACTTATATGGGACCAACAATAGGCTAATCATGACCTAACATCCAAATTTCATTAAAATCGGACGTGTAGTTTTTAAGATATGTTGGCTCGCAATAATTGAGCGACAGACAGAAACGGAACCAAAAATGTTCCCTGATGTCTAAAACGGATTTCTGTCTTGGAATTTATGAAATCGGAGAATCAAAATATGTTCGTTCTTCAGAAAGATCATTTGTTTTTTTGTTTTTTTTGCTTCCGAGCTTCCGTTGCTATGTGATCGTCCCAAAGAACGAAAAAATATAGGTCTCTAATTTCAAAAATTCCAAGACAGAAATCCGTTTCAGACATTAGGGATCATTTTTGGTTCCGTGTCTGTTTGTCGGTCTGTCGTTCAATTTTTGCGAACCAACATATCTTAATATTGGCTTGTAAACGCATAAAATCAATAAAGTACGTGGATAGGATGCGAGGAAGCTATTTGCCACACCAATTGGCAGTCTATTTTTTCATGGACTCTTTATTATTTTTCCTTTATTTATCATTTTATTTTTCCACCTCCTTCCCCCCCCCCCCCCCCCCTAGATCCGGCACTGTTATTATGCGATCGTCTGAGGACTTCTTTCGACTAACTCAATTTCTTAAATATTAGAGGAGTGTATGTTTGTGCGCATGTAAAAAGAAACAAATGGGCGCAAAATTTTTGTTAGGCACTAACAATAATAGACTTTTTATGACTTACCTTCTTAATGTAATTAAAATCGATTATAGATTTGATTATAGAAAAATACAACGACAGACCGACACGGAATACCTAAAATGTTCCCTGATATCTGAGACGGATTTCTGTCTTTGAATTTTTGAAATTGGAGACAATTAATGAATGTTCGTTCTTGAGAACGATCGCATACTTCCGTTTCCTTCGATAAAGCTTAGGTGTCTTAGGAGAGTGGTGCCGTTATATAGTGGCCGTAATCTAGCGGAGGTAATGACATAAACCTTGATAGTAAAAACTAAATCGTTGGTTTTCTAGGGATCGTTGACGTCAACGGAGAATGTCAAATAGTACGAATGTATAATATGACGCCTTTTTTATGACGCCATCATAGCGGGTGAAGTAGTTTTCAACTTTTTTTTTTTCTTGTATTACTGCATCAAAACATTTCATGAAATAAAATGAATACAAACTATGTAAATGAGCGAAGAGGAAAAAATATTGATTTATTTTATAATGAATTAAGAGGCTCTTAATGTTCATCTGACATCTCTGGTCAGCGTTAAGACGGCCGTAATTTTTACGTCCACCGTAATGGCGTTACGACCGCTAGGTCACAGCCACTATATAACGGAACCGTTCTACTAGAAAACCAAAACTTAAGCTCCGAAGCAAAAAGGAGGAACATTTAAGATATTTCACCAATATGGGCCGTAAAAGTAAAACCTCATTAAAGAACGCGATAGCTGGCGATGAAACTATGTACACTAATTGGCAGACTATATAATTAATTTGTCAACATTTTTTGGTTTCTTTAAACGAAATAAAATAAATTTTAGCAAAATTTAATGTATATTTATGTGTCATGATTGAAATTAATCAGAGGCTTTCTGAGGGCTACTTTCAACAAGCCATCTAAATTCCATAAAAATCATGTGAGTAATTTTGAAGATATATATTTGTGCACATGTAGAAGAGACAAAAAAACTGGCCCTGGAAGGTTAAAACTTTTATGGGACCATCAATGGGCTAATTTTAACCTATCATTCAAATTTCATTCATTTCGAAGGAGTAGTTTTTAAGGTATATTATGGTTAACACAAATTGAGCGAGAAACAATCCGTCATACCGACAGACCGAACAACAAAAAGAGACGATACCAAAAATGATCCTGATATCTGAAACGGATTTCGTATTTAATTTTTTTAAATTGGAGACGATAAGAACGTTCACATAGCTACTATTACCTTCGGCAAGCTAGCAAATAATATATTTTTATTAATACTAATATTTCATTTTAAATTAATTTATAATAATTTTCTCTGTCAATAATTCTACACAGTAAATCTATACTTAGAGATTTTAAGAAGAATGCACAGTTAAACTCTAAACTAAAAATTAAAGTTTCTAAGAAACATAAAAAAGTAAAATAGTGGCAGGATAGGGTCAAACAAAAAAATACAAATATGTTAGTGATGTGAAGGTACCTAAAGATATATAATGCTTATAAACCCTTCAGAATCCCTCGGACCAGACCTGCATGCCGCTTTTTCTTCAAAACTTGTCCTTAAGGGTTAAAATTAAACGAAAAAAATCAGTAACCCTCAGGTATGTAGTGTTTTAAGGGATTCATAGAGATCCTTCCACAGACTTTACCTGAAGGTACGAGGTACGATATAGCAACATCCTTACGTCATCTCTTCAGATAACAGATAACGTTTTTAATTAGTTTTTTCCTCTCTTCCCTCTCACTCTCTCTTTCTTTCTCTATCTCTCTCTCTCTCATATATATATATATATATATATATATATATATATATATATATATATATATATATATATATATATATATATATAAATATATATATATATATATATATATATATATATATATATATATATATATATATACATATATATATATATATATATATATATATATATATATATATATATATATATATATATATATATATAGTTATTGTTATTATAATATGATTATTAGTAGTTTTGCCTTCTATTGAATTTCCAGTTCATCAAGAGAACTGACTCTCGAGTAGGTTACATAAAATACCAGCCACATTCAGAGACTGGCCCTAATTTTATAATCATGACAAAACAAATTGATTGAAAATTGCTTTAATTTTAACTGAAAATAGTAGGATGAAGAGAGAAAGTGAGGATACACGGAGACTGCACTAAGTGACCACAATTTTTTCGGGAATAGTCAATTTGCTAAATTATTTCATAGTATAACCTTTCAACTCTGCTAACATTTAGGTGAACGTCTTCCAAATGTCTAATATAGATGGAAATCAAAAATTTCAAGACAAAAATCCGTTTCAGATATCAGGGGACAATTTTGGTTCTGTGTCTTTCTGTCAGTCTGTTTGTCGCTCAATTTTGCGAACCAACATACGATCCTCGACTGTGTTTTTCTCCAGTGTGTGATAGTAACTTATCATAGAAGAGGTGTAGTTCAATAATCAAAACAACGTCTTCATTCAAAATAATAGTATTTGTAACAATTAACCGGTTTCGGCTGTTCTAAAGCAGCCTTTTGCAGATAATCTGTGCAGGTTATAAGGAGACTCTAAAAGCGCAAATATTTTAGAGTTTTAGAACTTGCACTTTTAGTCTCCTTATAACCTGCACAAATTATCTGAAGAAGCCTGCTTTAGAACAGCTGAAACCGGTTAATTGTTAAAAATACAATTATTTTGTGTGAAGACGTTGTTTTGGTTATTGAACTACACCTCTTCTATAATGAACCAACATACCTTAAAAACTGCTCGTCTGATATTAATGAAATTCGAATGGTAGGTCATGATTAGCCTATTATTGTTGGTCCCATATAAGTTTCAACTTTGACGCCCATTTGTTCCTCTTCCGCATGCGCACAAACATACATATATTTTAGACCTATCGTCAAAAGTAGTTATCTGATTTATATAAAATTTGGATGGTTTGTCGAAAGTAGTCTGTGGATTGCCCCAGATTAATTTCAACCGTCTGGGGTCTTTAACTTTTGCTAAATTGATACTTTTGAATTTATGTAAAAAATCAAAACATTTTTGACGTATTTATGAACGGGGGAAACATTTAAATAAATTATGCAATAATGGGTGATGCAAGCATAACATAAATATATTATGTGATAGGATGCAAGGAAGCTATATGCCACACTAATTGGCAGACTATTTATATATTTAGCCATGACTTTCTAATACAAAAGAGATAAAGTAAGCATAACTTAAAATTACATGAAAAAGAAATAAGAAATATAAAACAAAGAATTCATTGGAGATATTAACTTGCTTAATAAACAGAGTCAGCTTTAATGCAGTATCAACACTTACCTTGTATAAAAATTGTTCCCTCGTATCCAGTAAATTACCAGTCGGTTTGAATCAAGAGGGGAAAGGTTGGAAAATTAAATGTGGGTACTTAATACTTTATGAGCCTCCTGAGACAGGAGGAGGCATTATACCCGCTTATTTTAAAACAGGCTGTTGTTGCAGACGAGGATTATAAGCTACAGGTCTTTAATTTTTCCCCTTTGTTTTCATATAATATATGATTATTGGCTAGATGTGATACATATATCTAAGGGGGAGAAGCTAGTTTTTTTCCGCGGTGCCTTTGGGACCGGGTGGAAAGGGTTGTACGACAGGGCGGAGGAATGTAAGAGGAGCAAAAAGCCTTGGGGTCGGTTAAAGTAGCAGAAATTGTCGACGGTCGGGTTGGAGCGATAGGACGGCTGTAGCCACTAAAGACTATAATTAAAGTCGGAGCGGCTCCCGGAGTTGGGAGTCACGACCTCCTGGTCCACCTTTATTAACTTTTGATAAGCAGTCATTACCATATCCCAATTACCTGGACACAACTATTCGCGCCCTGGGGCCAACCAATCATCCCTCCGACCAAAAAACCACTTCTCTCCGTCGGACAGAACCACTGGGATTTACCTACTAGGATCGATCGACTAATAATAATATACAGGGGCTCTTAGAAAATATCTCCACTTCATACTTGCTCTGAATAAAGTGGCCGTTGACCTTAGTCAACATCCACCTTGATCCCAGTGTGTCATCTTACAACAGTCCCTTCTGTGCACAAGAAATTATCTTTTCAATCTTGAAACTGTCCACGACATCAATTAGATAGATTTTGTGACTGGGCTCCTTAAAATTAACTTACAATCCAATAATTAATCGAAATGAAGCTTTGTTTTTCACCATTGACTTGAATACATGTAAAAGTGGGTCGATTTCAATTAATTTGCGTAAAGTATGCTGCTAATAAGAGTTTATAATTTGTTAGTTAATTTTGAATCTAAGCTTACAAAACGTAACGGAAGCTAAATGATCTTTATAAAGAACAAACATTTTTTAAGTCTCCGATAAAAAATTCCGAGATTGAAATCCATTTCAGACATGGCAACCTGTCTATATTATTTGTATGTCGTTCATTTTTGGGAACCAAATTATCATAAAAGCTACTCGTCAAATTTTACTAAAATTTATATGTTAGGTCATAGTTGGCCTATTGTTGGTCCCATATAAGTTTCAACCTTCTGTGTGCTTTGTTTCTCATCCAACATCATATTATTTACATAAATATACATTTATTTACACCTTTATCTTTAATAGTAATCATCTAATTTTTAAATAAATTGGATGGTTTGTCAAAAATAGTCTACAAATGGTCCCATGATAATTTTAACCGTTTGTAATCTTTACATTTTGCTATTTCGATAATTATAGATTCCTGAAAAAATGCAATCTTTACATTTTGCTATTTCGATAATTATAGATTCCTGAAAAAATGCAATCTTTACATTTTGCTATTTCGATAATTATAGATTCCTGAAAAAAAATAATCAAACATTTTGACAGAATTTAAATATAGTCAGTCAATTAGTGTGGCAAGTAGCTCGAGTGACGGACACAGAACCAAACAATTTCTCTGATATCTAAAACGGATATCTGTCTTCGAATTTTTGAAATCAGAGACATACAAAATTAACGTTTTCCAAAAAGAGACTTCGGTAAGCTGGGAAGCAAAAGGAGAGACAAATTTAAATAAATTATAAAATTATAGGTAGCAAAAGCACATCATAAAAATATACTCGATAGGACGCAAGAAATCTATGTGTCTCAATAATTGGCTAATTAAAATTCTATTAGAGTTATTTCCTTTATACATGTTATTACATGTTATTTCCTTTATGTAATATCATTGTATGTAGAGGTAACCGAAGCTATGTGATTGTTCTGAAGAAAGAACATTTTTTATGTATCCGATTAAGTGAAATTTTTTTGTTCCATGTCTGTCGCTCAATGTTTGCAAACGAACATACCTTAAAAACGACTTGTTCGATTTTAATGACATTTATATGGTAGGTCATAATTTGCCCAATATTGGTGCCACGTAAGTTTCAACCTACTGCATCCATTTGCTTCTCTTCCCCTTGTGCAAAACATTAATTTATTTACACCTACATCTTCAAAAGTGATACATATGTTTTCTTGTTGTCCCTATTTAATCAATACTAATATGTGGGTCAATTTCTAAAGTAATCATCTGATTTTGCGGTTGAAATTTATCGGGAGCTATCAGCAGGCTACTTTCAACTAACCATCTGTATCTCATACAAATCAAATGAGAGCATTTGAAGATATAGGTGTAAATAAATGTATGTTTGTGCGCATGTGAAAGGTGGCAAAATGGGCCTAGAAGGTTGAAACTTATATGGGATCAACAATGGGCAAATTATGACCTAAGAAAATGGTATTATGGTTAATAAAAAAATGTATTTTGACCAGCATGGTAAATGAAAGTGTAGAATATAAAGATAAATCAGAGAAATTATATCCCGTGAAATAAATGAAATTAAAATAGAGAAAAAGTATAATGCTATTCATATGAAAAGAAAAATTAATGTATTAGAAAATAATTAGAAATTCGCAACGAAAGTTTTTCCCTTTTATAAAAAAATGTATAAATTGTATTTTTTTAAATCCACCGTCCATCGAACTAGTTCTTGGAAATTAATATCTCTGCCTGAAATGGAACAGAAAGATTAGAACCACTATTGGCATTCATTGCAGAAAACTTCAGGTGTAAAATTTATTCACTCATGTCATACTTTAGTAGATTAAAAGTTCTATTGGTGTATTTTTTGCTTCCGAGCTTACTAAAGGTAAGGAAAGCTATGTGATGTGAATAAAATGTATGTCTCCAATTTCAATAATTCCAAGACAGAAATTCGTTTGAGACATCAGGGGAAATTTTTAATTCCGTGTCTGTCTGTTGCTCAATTTGTGTGAACCAACATATCTTTAAAACTACTCGCCCAATTTTAATGAAATATAAATGGTGGGTCATAATTTGCCCATGGTCTGTCCCACATAAGTATCAACCTTCTCCACAAATTTCTTTTTCTTCTACATCCACACAAACATTCAATTATATACAACTATATCATCAAAAAGTACTTCAGATTTTAATGAAATTTTGATGTTTTTTCGAAAGTACCCCGCAGATAGGTATTAACTAGATTAATTTTAAGTATTTGCTCTCCTCAAATTTTTCCAAAACGACACTTTAATTCATGTAAAAATCAATTTCGACTGATTTAAAAAAAGACAGAAAAATAAATTAAATTGAGAATAATACGATTTAAAAGCATAAAATCATTAAATTAGTTGAAATAAGAAGCGAGGGAGCTATTTCCCACTCTAATTGACAGACTATTTTAGCAATTTAAACAAACAGGTTAGAATAAAAACTTTCATTTTTTTTAATCTTTTATTACAACTGTAAGCAAAGGCGTTAGCTTTTCACTGAATATTTGATAACAGCTTTCAGTGTTTTTGTAGAATCCTTAATTTAGAATAAAATTCATATCTCGATTTCGTCTCAGGGTATGATTTTCTGAACCTTTATTCTAAAATTTAGTTAATCGGGTAGTTTGGGCTCCGCGCGGCTATACAGAGACAGACACTTTTTAAAACCGCATTTTACGACTCAAATTACCTCAAAAAGTGTAAATCGCTCAAATCACAAAATCGAGTATCTCCCCATCACAATACCTAAGTAGTTTCTCTCTTTCTGTATATATACTACGTGAATAAGAAATGATAAAATAATAGTGCTCCTTAAAAGTTTCAAAAAAGTATTAACAAACTCTCTTAATGATACTCTGACCCGTCTTAGTTGATGTTTGTTGAACTATAAAAATCTATAGCTAAATAACTGAAACACATGAAATTAATATTTATTGTCAAGAAAATATCTTTGACAATTAGAATATGACCTAAGCCATATTGGGTTAATCTAACGTAGTACATGAATATTTCTGGTCACCTCATAAAATTGAAATCAATTTTTCAATTTAAAATCAAACGGTACTTAATTGAATTAATCTCATAAATTTCTTGAATGGTTTTGAGTTAGGGGAGGGGGAGGGGTAGATTTAAAACAAATCTCTTTCCCGAATCTCGGCTTTTAGAATCCGGCCCGTGTTTTATAATGTAAACGATAATAGAATGCAAATGATAATACAGGTGTAATGGCGGTCACCGATAAACTACCTCGCTATAGCCGACCCAAAGTAAAATTCCGTATGCAAAACGCAAAAAGCTCCGGGTACTGAAAGAGGGGTAGGGGGTCGGATTTTTAGCAGCCGACAATGCCTTCTGCTAATTGAAACGTTAAAACAAATTTATCGCCTTTTCGTTTTAATCGCTTCCAAACACTCCGGGGCATCGGATTCGGACATGGGACTTCTCGGACAGGCAACGTACTCCGGCAAAATATAATAATTTATTTTCGACCGATATCTGCAGCAGGGGTTTTTTTTTACCGTTAGATCGGGAACGAGAGCCAATTTAGATATGGATCCGGGAATACCGGGTGGACTGGAGGGACTGATTTATCCACGATTACACACTGGCACGCGGCCCCCCATCGCAAAAACTGGACAAATCAAAAATAATAAATAGATGAGGACGGTCCGATACCGGCATGTTCCTGCCACCGTACCGCTCACTATGAAATATAGCTTTCCGAAAAAACACAAGTTTCTTTTTCAGCTTTCTCCTATCTCAAAACCAAAAACGAAATTAATCATTTATACAATTTGTTGAATGTTCCAATTAAGAAACTAAATTATGTTTATATTAATTGAAAATATAGTTAAGTTTGATATTTATTTTTTAGGTACTAATGAATAAATATAATTTTTTACATGCCATTTTATTGAAGATTCTTCTGGTATTTGATACAGATTACATAAAATAATTGAATCAAGTCGCATTGATTAATAGGCCAATTATACATAATATGAGCTAATGAGATCAAACCAATGTTTACTTATAATGAGATTCCAAACTAACATTTCGAATAAAGATTTGGTCCAATGTTTACAATGTTAATTCTGGGATCACAAAATCATAATAAATGTCGAACATAGAGCAATTGGTATTAATAAAGCATCAATACAGACTGACTTATTAAGTATGAAAATAAACAAATAAAGAAACAAATTAAATAATCAGACTAGATTTAGGTATTAATAAATAAAAATCCGAGCTTAGTTAAAAATAATACTTATACTCATTCTATCCATTTTATGGAAAATCATCGTGGATCATGGCAACATCAATCATGGATATATTTTTGGGCATTGAATCAAATATCAACTTTCAATGCTTTTCCGTGAAGTGGAAAAAAACCAGTATACATTTGTTCAATTAATATAGTAGAGAGTGGAGGGATCTTAAGATCTGAAATTATGAAAAATTAATAATGCTAAAGGTCGACCAAGAAGTCATGAACACGGGAAAAACTGAAAGCTTAGCTTCGTTTAAAGTCGGAACTTCCGAGTATTGCCGAAGTCAGTACAGTCGGGTGCTAAGACAATACCCATTTCTAGTTTGTAAGACATGCACAGTTATGTCAAATCTCACTAATTACAACAGGAAGGTTTCCAATCTGTTAGGTTTCCTGTTTTGCTTGTTTTTATACAGTACGAATTATAATCACACCTGTCCTAAATCCAAATAAAACTCAGAAATAAAGAGGAAGAAAAAATAGGTTAAAAAAAAAAGAAAGTCTCTTTAAATTTAAAGATAATCAATAAATAATAATATAAAGATATTATCGTACATTATTAGTGATTTCTTATCAGGTACAGTGTTGCCTGTTGCAAACAATATTAAAAAAATATAGAAGTTATCAAAAATAAACTTATTAATTACAAAAGAACCACACTGTGTTTTTTGACAGTGGTCTATTTTATTAAAATCTGACTATACATGACACCAAAATAACGACACTAGCGCACTCCTCAGATTTCCATGACTTCTTGGTCGACCTTTAGGAGCTCTGACATCAATTTTTATAAAATTAGAACCTCTATCGGTGAAATATGGTATACTACAATGAATACAAGGGAAATCAAATCTATCTCCTACCCTACGATATTGCAACTTCCTATCACGAAATTTAAGAGCGGCACATTTCGCATGTCGTTTAATGAAACTTCAACCCGCTTATTGTCAAAATATGGTACCTACTATAAATGAAAACCTAATGACCTCCTGTAACATCCTTATTTCCTTGCTCGATATTTATTCAAAGCGTCACATTATTCATGGCCATTTTGCGCGACGAAAATTTCGTCTGCTCCCCAGAGAAAAATCATATCCATGAATATAAATGTAGAAAATAATGTAGTTGTGCGGGATTATTAATAGTGAGTGGCGACTTTAGTTATTGTTTGTGACGATAAATAAAAATAATGAAATTAAAAACAAAGCCATCCATACATTGAATATAATATATGTAGAAATATATATATATATATATATATATATATATATATATATATATATATATATATATATATATATATACACACACACATATATATATATATATAATATATAAAATATAATATATTATATTCAAAAAGTTTACCCACTTTACCCCCAGGACACCCAACTTCAAAAATTTAAATTTGATATAGTTCTGGTACCATATTTGGATTATACGGTGAAAAATAATAAAATTTTACTTAAAACTTTTTTTCTACCTTCAATCTACCCAAAATCTGCTATCAATAATATACACTCCAATTTGAAATTCTGAATTTGGGTGGCGTAGGGGCAAAATATGGGGTTGCCCTTACTGCGCGATTTCATAAAAACAAACTTCCCTTTATATGGTACGGATCCACCAAGTTTCATTAATTTATCAAAAGTTAAGAGGGGGGGGGGGGGAGTAGGGTTCAAAAGTATTAAAAACATTTACGGACGTACGCTGAAATTTTATGCTTATATATATATATATATATATATATATATATATATATATATATATAAAATTTCTAAATAGCTTATAAGCATTAATACTAAAAAAAACAAATATTTTTAGTTTTCCATATGATTCGGTAATGATATGATGGTCAGCAATGAAAACGAACAGTAAAGCGTTATACCACATTCAGTCTTGAGTTCTGTTGCTTTGCCTGGAGCTATCAAGAGACGTAATACCCTTATCCTAATTCCTTGCCGATAAGCATCACCATCATAATAATCCGAGAAATCTTTAATCATAGCATATATTTTCATCTATTCTATCTTACACACGACAGCCATGAGTCAGTGAATAAATTTTTAATTTTTGTATTATTTTGTGACCTACTGCATCCAAGCATACAGCTTGGCAACGCAGCTAATATAAATAAATAAATAAATAAAATAAAATAAAATACACAGACAGTGGGAGGACTTGGCTAAACCTATATATCATCTCACAACTTTTTACGCGAGACTTGGTTTTTTTTTACACTAGTGTTTTTAATAGGATTTCACTTGTTTTTGTAAGTAATTTTTCATTGCCACAAACAATTTTTCGTTTTTCTTTCTTTGTTCTTGGGTCTTTTTTCTTTCTTTGTTCTTGTTAGTCTTTCGTGTTACTTCTTCGTCGGTGGGTGTTCAAATTGAACTAAATAAAATTGTCTGGAGTTAATATGTGTATGCACTTTAAGATAAGGCTAGGCGCACACTGGGGGCAAAAAAGTCTGCAGACTGTCTGCGGGCTGTCTGCGGAGGCTGGCCCCGCAAAAGATTGTCGCTGGCGACAAACATTTCTTGCACCAGGGCAGACAGCCTGCAGACATCTGCAGACTGTTTTGCCCCCAGTGTGCGCCTAGCCAAACTGTCAATCAATTCTGCCAAATCAACCTCAACAAACGTTCTCAAAATCACTTCTTAGTTTTAAAGTTCTCTACTAGGTAGCTCTAGTGGCGCTGTTTACATTTTCTTAATTTTTTAAAATATTTTGAATAGGCAGTTTTTCTATTAGCCTTATAAGGGACAAAGAACCAATTTTTTGGAATTTCTAATTTTTCCTTTATTTGTACAATAAACTCTACCCATATACAAAATTTCAAGTTTCTAGAACTGTTAGAAGTGCCTTAGAATTATGATGAGTGAGTGACAAAATAACAAAACTTTAGGCTCATATATCTTATGAACTACTGTGGGTAGAGGTGTGCAATTGCCGTGAGTTGGTTCCATTGAAGGATGGTACGGCTATGCTCGACTTGGCGGGGGCACTACCGTGACCCCAGATTTGTCATACTAAAAATACCATTTAATTTTGACCAAAACAAATAAGGATTTTAAAATTAAATAGTGTACATATATATTTTCATGAACATTTTTTTAGAAAAAAATTTACTTTAAAAAAAATATATATATATAATTTGGTCTACGTTAGATTGGGTTAATATTTTTTATTTATATATATTAAGAGTTCTTTTACAGAAAACAGGAACAAAAATTATTTAAAAATTATAGATTTTCTTACATAGTCTGTCAAAGTTAAGCATTTTTGGCCTTGAATCTTTACTGTGATCCAATAAACCTTCAACTTGAATGAAGTTATATATGTCTACTACTTTTGACTGGATGTAGAACTGTATGAGTCTAGGTTTGAACTGGTGCTGAAAAAGGTGCGGTCTGGGTACATGCGGATATGCAATAGACTATGTATGTGTATTGTGAAAATTAACAGCACCAGCTTTCGTAAAAGTGGACTCTTCGGGCCGCAAAATTAAATGTGACACATTTCTTCTTAATATCCAATTGCAAAATTGGACTCTCGCAGTAAAGTCAGCTAGTGTAACTTGTAAATAAATATTAATGTTGTGAATAAGTTGATTTCCTAATAGTTTTTTTGTTTTTACTATTTCTCTATGAACACTTATTTAAACTGTAGACAATACTATATTGAATTAAAGCATCTAAAATTGCGCAGTTTTTTAAATATTTTAAAAGTTACGTTAACTATACAAATATAGAAGTAATGGAAGCTCAAAGTTGAATAAACATTTGATATAATTTCCAATTTAAATGTTTGTCTTGCATTATCATTAAGCTAATCAACGTATCAAGTACTAAAATAAGTGACGTTTTAAAGAAAATTTAATGCTCAATACGATGCTGCAAACTGCATCTTTCTATCTTATTTAGATTTCAATTTATTCGGTAGTTTATGGCTAAAAACAAGACTTAAATGAACAAAATCGATATATCGTTATATCTCGAAAACGAAGGTATAAGTTTACTTGACATTTTTGGTCAGAAATTTTATGCAGATTCATAGTTTTATCTGTGTACGTACTTATGTGGAACACCCTGTATATATTTAGTATACTTATAACTGTTTGCACATTATCAGCAGAATTGAACACAAAATACTTAAGGTTATATGTCTAATAGATATATATTTTTAAAAAAATCCTACCGCGGGGTTAAGCAAGCCGAACGAATTTCCATTGGAAATTTGTAGTTCAATGTTGTGCAGTTTAAACTTTCTTCATAACTAATACAATTGTGTTGGTTATATTAAGTTAAGAAAATTTAAAAGGTTATTTTAGTTGGATTAGGGTTTTTAGATTATTGCTTAGTTAAACATAATCGTAGTAGTTTGAAAGAAGTTTAAACTGCACAACATTGAACTACATATTTCCAATGGAAATTCGCTCGGCTTGCGGAACCCCCCCGTGGGATTATTTTTAATCTTTGCTGACTCGTCAGGAGGGGTTAGTGACATCATAAATATCCCATTTTCAATAGGGATCCTCATCTCAACGAGCTTGATGTTTTGGTCCAAGATTCATTTTGATATGTCAATTCGTTCGAGATTTATCGTGCTTACAAGAAATCCGCAAGAAATTATTATTATTACTATTTTTATTATTACTAAATTATTATTCGAATTGCTATGGTAACTAAATTTTTCGATTACGGACCCCAAAAAACGTAAGAAGCGATACCTCACTTGATGTTTTATATTTTTTTTAATCTTTTAATTGGGATCCTCATCTCAACGAGCTTGATTTTTCGGTGTAAGTTTCATTTTGATACGTCAATTCTTTCAAGAGCTATCGCGTGCTGACAAGAAATCCGCTAGAAATACATATACCTATATATATATATATATATATATATATATATATATATATATATATATATATATATATATATATATATATATATATATATATATATATATATATATATATATATCAAGTTTTGTAAAACCTACTTTTTCGTGATCAGGGACCCATGAAACGTATTTTGGCCACAGTCCCGGCTCCAACTCCCGCCATGCCAGTGGCTCCATTAGCGAATTTTTTCCCTTGGAAATTCTCTAAAAGGGAAATATAACCATCTTAATAACTTATTGGATTCGACAACAGTATTTTCACAATAATATGGTAATGTACTCTATAAATCCTTTATATGTTTATAGGTTGAATGATGTCCATATTATAGAGGTAAACCTGATATGTGTCGTTTATACATTTACGTCCATCAAATTATTCGCTAGCTTTTGCAATTTTAATGCATAATTAATTCGGCATAAATGATTTTTTTTTTTTTTGTTGCATTTACGATTTCCTCATCTAAGAGGACATAAAGCATTTGTCGTGTTAAAATCGGTTAAACTTTCATAAAATAAATTTATTGAATTGCATTTACATATTATTATTTCATTGTTATTTTTATGTGATTAAAGACAGCTTCAATGTTTTAATAAAAAATTAACCATTTTTCAGCCTGTCAATCTGTTTAACGTTTAACACGTATGTCTATTGAAAAAATATACATGCATATATATTATTCATATTGATTAAAGTTAGACAATGATATTTATTTTTTAATCAACGTTCAGGTTAACCGTTTGTGTGTATTAAAATTCTACGGACTTATACAAATTTGCTATTTGAGCTATCACAAAATATACAAAATTATATTTAACACAAGTTTACTCCGTCTCATTATCAACATAGATTAAGCTTTTAAGAAGTGAATCTGTATTTATTACAAAGTCTAAATATGTAACCTGCAAAATTAAAAATGATTTACCTTTAAGATCAGTTGTTTCTCTTTTCAGCGTGATTAGTTAGTAATTTAGCCAAAACAGTATTAATAATTAATTATGTACATATCGCACACTTGGAAGAAAAGTGACACAACTCAAAAAATTCGATTTTTTTTATTTTTCTGAAAATGGGTGTAAAAAAGCGACGTCTTTTTGGTAGAATAACGTCCTAAGCCGTTATTTTAATAGTTTTCCATTATAGCAGTAGTGTCATTATGGTTATCAGTTATATCAAGATTAAGTTGGTGGAACAGAGACATAACTTAGTTGTCAATGAGGAAGGTAGTGCGATGATAGTGAAAGAGTGACACTTTTGCTGTTGAAACAATATTTCCTGTAAGGTAAGTAAACTTTTTTATAACGATAGTGACTTATTTATAAAAGTGTCAGTCTATCTTCAAAATTAGTGGTAAAAATAATAGTATTATTTTGTACTATTAGGTAATGTGTCGTTCTTAGTCTAAAATATTTTTATTTTTATAACTATTTTTAAAAGAATAACGACACTTTTGGGTATTTTTTTAAATTAATAATTAAAAATTAATAGAGGTAATTAAAAATTGTATGATATTAATATGTAATGAAAGTTAAAACTATAATTATTAAAATAAAATAAAAAAGTTTAAGATTATTTACATAAATAATACAGTTTGACACGTGTAAACTTTTTAAAAACTTTAAAGTGCTCTCCTGAAAAGTTATGTTTTTTGAGTTGTGACACTTCTTCCAAGTGTGCGATATGTATAAGCCGATGAATATCCGAAACATTGTTCGAGCTAAGAAATAAAAAAATGTTTACGTTTATTATACTAATAAAAACCGAACATTTTCTGATAATGATGAATATTCCACCATCTTAAATAAAGTTGGCGGGTTGTAAACAATTTCTTAGCTAGCCCCTGAGTGGTAAGAGGAATCGACCTAACACATGTATGTTACATGTATATTACATGTATGTGATGGAGCACATGATGTTACATGTATGTGATTATATATAATACCTATATATATAAAAATATTAGTTATACTAAAATAAAAAGAAATCAATTATGATATGCAATATAAACGAAAATATCCAAATATTTTATATTAGAAGTTATGAATATGTATAAGTTTGTATAATGTTTTTTGTGTCCGCTTTTTTATCAGGTAGTCCAAGGGTTGGGTTAAAGTTTTTGTCTGACTGTCTGGGACACAGTATTGTTTGTCCGTCTGTGTAGCTTGTAAAAAAAACAATATATATATGATATATATATATATATATATATATATATATATATATATATATATATATATATATATATATATATATATATATATATATATATATATATATTGTTTCTTTAACTCCGTAAGTCCAAATGGCCCTTTTACTAAAACATACAGAGGTGAAGGGTGTACAATATAGATACAGGTATCCTTCGCTTTGTTAGCCTCCCCGGTCCAGGCTCGACCCTCGCAGCGAACCGTACCGGAGTTTTATAGATGTTACGTAAATTTTCAACACAACCTTTCATAAGCAATTCTTTTGAAAAACCGACCGATATTTTGAATAATGTGTGTATACTAGAATGGTATAAAAGATCCACTAAATTTTATAATACATATTGCACATAAGTAATGTGAATTAATTTTTTAAATCTATAAACATGTCTATTTGTATAAAAAAGATCAATATGCAGACGGCTTTTAAAGGAGATGTATAAACTCTGACAAACTTTCTCATATACGAGTTCATAATTACTTAGCTCAGTGTTTCCCGATTATTAGTAGTCGTGTTTTCGCATTTAATTATATAATAATAATAATAATAATAATATAGCCTTTATTTGGTTCTTCGGTATACAGTAATGAATGATACTATATTACATAGGAGACCCTGATAAAAACAAAAACAATAATTTGAACTCTTAATACAGTTTAAATATTTAAATGATACGTTCCTATTTGAATATATCTATAGTATCGATTTTTATGAAATTGATCTACAGCACATTTCAGTGTAAATTAAAACAAAAGAAACATACGGATATCCTTCTATCATAAATAATAATTATAACAAAACATTTAAATACTTATTTAGAGATTAATACTATCTGTTTAAAAAATAAAATAAAAACAAAACGATACTTTTTTCTTTTTTATATATAGACATATATACATGCATACATACATACATATACATACACACATACATACATGTTTATACAAATAGTATATGAAATGATTTGACATCATTCTAGATTTCTACTCCTATTACATTTTTATATCTATATTGTTATTAAGAAATTTATATTAAGAAAATTAATTTCATTATAATTTTTAATTCTTTATCTCGAGGAACTAGACCCATCTCTGGGCATAGGCCTCCGTCATGGAATGCCAAAGTTCTCTGTCTTGCGCCGTTCTCATCCAGGTTGTACCAACTTCTTTTATTATATCGTCCCTCCAACGCCTATGCGGTCTTCCTTTGCTTCTCTTCTCGCCCCGCGGGTACCATTCAGTTATTTTCCTCGTCCACCTGTTATCCGTCATCCTTGCAATGTGTCCTGCCCATTTCCACTTCAATGATTTAGCTTCCTTTATTACATCTCTGACTCCAGTTCTCTTCCTAAGTTCTTCGTTTCGAATCCTATCTCTTTTCTTTACACCGATCATTTAATTATTACTGAACATTTAATCAAAATTTATCATAAAAATAACTTCACTAACTCCCTCACTCACTAACTCCTCCCTCACTCACTAACTCCCTCACATCCATAAAAATAACTTCTCCTCGGTTGGGATTTGAACCTGGCCTCTCTCCGGCCACGTTTTTAGCTATTTTCTCAAGCAATTTTTCCCGGGAAAACTGCTCATATCTGTAGATTTGTATTTAAATGGACTACATTTAGAATTTGTTGGTCAAAATCGTCGGAAAGTTTTCAAGAAATAATTTTTTTAGGCGTGGTAAAGGAAATGACTTGGATGAAACGAAGTTTATGTTTCAAGACTTGTCTGAGTGATAGATTTTTTATCAACTGCTGGCCTAAGTCGGCAGTTAATTATCCTGTAAAAATTTTCCACTTGGATGAGTCTCGATACTACGATCAAATAGCTTGATTGCCTGATTCCGCAGGCAATCGAGCAAACCATTGCACCTCAGAAATAGATTATTTTTCAACACAGAATTTGTATATAAGCGTAATATTATATAAATTTTAATAATATAAAATAAATGATAAAAATATAAATACATTTTGTTGCTGATAGTGGTTCAATAGGGATGTATAAAAAATCTGACCAAAAACCACTTTTGTGGTAAAAAAACACCCCGCCAAGTCTGTGGTCCAAAAAAGTTGTGAAATCAACTTTCTGTCCCGCCAAGTGATGTTGGCACTTTCTCCTGGCCCAACACTGTCAACTTAGATATTTATCAGCTTCTTCTCCTTGGCGGTGTGAGGAAAGCCTTTTAACAGTGTTGTTGAAGGCTCTTCTCGATGCCACAATGATCATTGCTGAAAATCTTTCCCATTATCAAAAAGCAAATAAAATAGAAATAAGTAATATACAAATTAAGCTTTCAAGGAATGACCCCATGCAACTACTACTTTCTTTGCAGAGGATGCGTGGAATACAACCAGTTAACTTTGAGTAGTACTGCAGGCACACCGCCAAGGAGGACATGCTGATAAATATCTAAGTTGACAGTGTTGGGCCAGGAGAAAGTGCCAACATCACTTGGCGGGACAGAAAGTTGATTTCACAACTTTTTTGGACCACAGACTTGGCGGGGTGTTTCTTTACCACACTAGTGGTTTTAGGTCAGATGTCATGACTTTTTGTACGGTCCCTAAGGAAGGATTCTCTAAACTGTTTATTCCCACACATTAGAGTCAAATAAAAGTCAAGTTAAGAGCTGGTCTATGGAGATTGGAGAACTACGAGACCTATGACATTGAAAGAACTTAACATTCTTATAGTAGCAGCATATAAAGATTTTTAGCAGCATTTGGCCACCTAGATACACTAACGTTGCTATCATTTGCGCATATCCAGCTGGATCCTGACCTTATATAAGTAACGAAGTGACCCCTTAATATTGTCTTAATTATACCTACCTTAATTATAAAGTATATCTGTTAAAAGTAACTAATGGTATAATTACAATAATATATATTATTATTACATATATTTTTATATTTATTTGTTTATTATTATTATTTATATATATACATATATATATATATATATTTATATATATATATATATATATATATATATATATATATATATATATATATATATATATATATATATACTAATATAATACATATATGTAATGATATATATATATATATATATATATATATATATATATATATATATATATATATATATATATATATATATATATATATATTATATTATCTTTTATATGTAATGATATATATATTATATTATTTTTTATATGTAATTGAAGCGAGCGTAGCGAGCTTCCTACATTCAACGAAATATGTTCCGTGTCTGTCTGTCTGTCTGTCTGTCTGTCTGTCTGTCTGTCTGTCTGTCTGTCTGTCTGTCTGTCTGTCAGTAACGTTCACGCGTGTGACGATAACTTGAGTAAAAGTTGACCGATTTAGTTGAAATTTGGTATACATGTTCCTCTTACTAATACTCAGGTAAAGTTCGTTGGACAGCGTGATCCGTCCAAGAGTTCGCGCGCAACGCTCGCGTAAACGAGAAGTTCAAAAATTAAATTGGAATTTCAGGACGGGAAAAGATTCTATCATCATCTATTCGATGAGACGAACATTTTTTTCAAATAACATTTTTTACTAAAACCAACAGCGACACCGCTATGACTTAATAAAGATCGCTAAAACTATTAAAGCGGACCTAAACGTTTAAAATAGAGAAAACAACCTTTTTACCGATATCTTACGTTCTAACGTAACGATTTTAATAAAACTTCATATACACCATCTAATGCACAATTGAAACAGGCATGCAAAATTTCAATTTGATACATGCAGTAGTTTGTTTGTAGTAAAGAGATACAAATTATAAATATTGAAATGGAGATGTGTGGTTAGAGGAATAGTAAGAATGCGGGGCGGTTCCCTTACTACTAGCCGCTGTACTACTACCAGACCCATTATCTATCAACTCATCATGATTCACGATAATCTATTTTTTTCAATATTCAATACATATTTATTACTATACGCTCGCTTCAATGATAGAGCAACGCGATGCCTAGTAATATAATATAGGCTCACTACTTCACATGACGCTTACTTGGTTTCTACCCAATTTAGACTGTTTGCCAGCTTGGTTTCTCGCTCCCCATTCAGCGTAGGAATAAGTTGATTGATTGTAGGGGGAGGGGATAAAATGAGGGGGGGGGAATGCACTAGAGCCCTAGACGAATTCAAAAAGCCCTCATTCATTAAAATCGGTTCAGTAGTTTAGGCTCAACGTAAAATGAAGGAAGAATAAGAATAAGAATAAGAAGTCATCAAAACTACCATTTTCAAACCTATTTTTCTCTACTTCCTACTTGACCGATTACGACTTTTTTTTTTTTATTTTGATCTACAGGACACGGCCTTCAAAGATATTAAAAAATTATTTCGGTAGCTTGTATGTATTCCACGCTGCAGACCCTCAAAAACCCTAGTTTGTCACCTACAGTATATATACACTGGCAGCTTTTGTGAAATTTTGACTTTTTGACTTGGCGGGGCGGAACGCTGCCGCGTTCCTAAATAAACTCTGCTATCTCATTTTCCTTGGTATATTTCGACTCATTCTTGAGTCATTATCAAGCATCTATAACAGAAGAACCACAACAATATCAACCTTTTTATTCATCTGAGTAATCTCTACACTACTCTTTTCGATTAATAATGATAATAAATTGGAAAACATTTTGGAAAATCACAATTCTTACCATTTAGATTTGTTAAGATCATATCATTTTGTTATGAAGCAAACAACGTCAATTTTTAAAATGCCTATGCACCTAAGTCTCCTAAACCTGTCCATCCTATGAAGGACAATACCCCAAGTCCAAAACTAAAAATACAATTATTGGAACAAGTTAAATTTTAATAATTACATAAACATAAATGTTTATACAACCATGCTTCATAATATTTGTATGCATACTACTTACATTAATATCAATCTGATTTTTTATTGTACAACTATAAATAACCATCCATCTTTAAAATAAATTAACAATTATCCCCTTCTAAAAACTCAACTAAATTACAAAAACACTCAACAAATTATAACAAGGAAACAATTAAAACAAATCACTGCTCTGGATTTACTTATTTCTTTAAAAACAAAATATTTAAGGTAACATTTTACTAAACCCAGATTAATCAACAATGCTAACTTAGTGTGTTGCATTTTAACAAACCCTTCTAAACATTCAAATTTACTTCTACTAATGCTTTTATTATTTAAACCTATAACAATTCTAATTACAAAATTCCTGCATAAACTTTGTTCATATCTTTACTACCCTTTTTGTAGTGAACGCTGTTTACTGGTTTAGATTCTACTATATAAATTTTGATTTCATATTTTTTCTTGATTATTCGCTAAAATGTTATGAAAATATTCTATTAATTGAAATTATGTTATCTGCCTTCACGGCATTGAAAAACTTTTATTTATAAATATGCATGTTGCGTATGTAATAAATTATTTATATATATTAGGCATTACTTAAATAAGGTCCATTGTGCTATTTCATTAATTAAATCTAAGTAATAACAATTCTAGAGTTATCTTTATCTTGGAACCAACAAATCTTCATTTCAATGAACATAGTACATAAGTGGAGCAGTTTAATTTGATATAATAGTAAAATGGTACTTCTTCAGATTGTTACTCCCCTATGTTGTTTTAGAATAAAAATGACTTTGACTAAATTACTATTAAATTAAGAAAATGGGATATCACTCTTCTGTTTTGATAAGGGGAGTAACAGTCTAAAGAAGAACATTCCGTAAACCTTCTTTAGAATTTTACTCCCCTCTGATTTTTTATATGGGGAGTAACAATCTAAAGAAGTGCCAGTAAATTTGAGTTAGGTGATTCTTCTTCTTGGAACGATTTAAACTCTTAATTATATATGACATATTTATATAATTATATTATATTAATATGTAGGAGGGAACATAAAATCAACTGTTTCTTGGACTTAAGTTTCACTCTAATGCGTGAGAGTCTTACACATATTATTTTTTTGATTTTTGAAAAAAAAAGCAACCCCAAATTTGGAGCTAAAATTCATTTCTCGATTTCGCCTCGGGGTATGATTTTTCTAAACATGTATGCCAAATTTCGCCAATATCTTTCTAGCAGATTAGGCTCCAGGCGTCTGCACTGACAGACATTTTTTTAACCCACTTTTTTGGATCCATTAAAATCGAATTTTTGCGCCATCACAATACTTTCTCTTTATATGAGAAATTAAAAAAGCATGATAATATTTCTGCGAACAGGGTACTCTAACAAAAGATCCTTAGAGCTTAACTTTCAATGACTTCTGGAGAGTCCATAGCTTACTCGATTTTATGGAGCACCAACCATTAAATGTATACTAAAGGATCTAATTATATATTTCCATGTTTATACTTACATGTTTATCTAAATTTAGTTCTAATATATTGATTAAACTATAACTATAAATATATTATGCACTATAAAGGACCTAACATATCCTTCACTCCACTGAAGAATCGCTTCCGAGCTTACCAAGGTAACGGAAGCTATGTGATTGTTTTGAAGAACGAAAAGATTTCCATTCTCCAATTTCAAAAATTCCAAGGCACACGTCAATTTTAGACACCAGGGAACATTTTCGGATATGTTTCTACCTGTCGCTCAATTTTTGCAAACCAAAATATCTTAAATACTACTCGTCTGATGTAGGTCATAATTAGGCTATTGTTGCTGATGGTGCCATATAAGTTTTAGCCTATTCGTTTCTATTCCACAAGCAGCTCGGAAGCAAAAAGATACCCAAAAATAACTTTTAATTTATTTAAAGAAATGAGTATGCAGTTATAATAATATACTTAAAAAGTATGAGATGAGCGAATACATTTTCCAGAAGGTTCAAACTTACATGGGACCAACAATGGCCTAGTAAATATGTACTGGAATGTTAAGTTTAGAGATTCGTAAAATTATTCTGGAAGAAATTAAATATTAAACAGTAACTGTCTTAACTATTAATGATTTTCAATGCCAAATTAAACAAAAGTTTGGTGAAAAAACATTATTTAAATTAGCACTTATAATACAAATTTATTTTATTATAATAGACACAACATACTTATCTCAACATAAACATTAACTAATTGCTTATCTTTACGTTATAATAGGATAATAATAAATCGTACATAAACAAAGAATAAATTATTGTTATTTAATTATAATTCAATCTAACTGGCTGCATACATATTCCCAATTACATTGAGTTCATTTTGTAGAGCATAATATTACGAGTGTAGTGCGGGGTGGCTGTGTTCGGTCAAGTCCTTCAGTTATAGACTAGACTAGTCGAAGGGTGACGGTTTTGCTGGCTGAACACGAATTGCCTGTTTCCTTTATTACGGTTAATTGCTCTGAGATTCTTTTGTGGATAATAAATATGGCTCCCGCGCCGACCACTGGCATCCCACTAACATGATAATAATTATTGAAAAAAAAAACAAAAAATAACAAAAAGGAACTCCATTATTCCAGAACTTTGCCTCGACATGTTGCTTGACCAGTTTAATCGCATAATAGCATATATATTAGTTTTGTGTTGGTTGTGGCGTAAAAAACAAAACAATATATACATGGATAGTTAGATAAAATAGACTGCCAATTAGTGTGGCACATTGCTTCCTCGCATTCTATCATGTACATTATTGATGTTAGGCTTTTACATCAAATTACTGAATAATTGATTTTGCCTACTTACCGAAGCAAAATTAATCATTACTTAGCTGTTTTTAGGCTAGAAAGTACTATTTCGCTGATTTGTCATTAAAATATTAAAAACAGGCACAGGAAAGTACATTGTTTATACCAGTGCGAGTCATAACATCTGTTTTTATATGTGTTTAGTTTTATTTTAATTTGTGTTATTTTAATTTATAGTTATTTAGTTATTATAGTATTTTTTATTTTTTATTATTATATTTATACTAATTTTATTACAAAGCAATGTTATATTATTATGTTTACCTAAGGTTCCATTTTTTATCTAAATAGGGTCGAAAGCAAAATATAAAATAATGATGATTATAATATATATATATATATTCTTGCATATCTTTATGAATATATATGAAGTGTTTTTCTAACCCAAAAATTATTAATATACGAGCGAATAGTCACATGAGTAATAAAAAGGTTTTCCACATGTGAGAGAAGAATAAATGTATCCAGAATGTTGAAATGATATACCTATGTTAAAGGTCTTCATAATATTTTTAAAAACATACATAGTTCAATTAATGACTACAATACGAAATTTAGTGAGTTTAAATATGTAGAGAAACTTTATTAAAAATATAAATGGTAAAAATTGCTTATTATCTTAATTAAGATAAATCGAGACGTAAGATTGAGCAAAGATAACCACAGTACTTTATTGAAATTCTGTGATCTCCAATCTCAGAGGAGAAAGAGCCTAAAAAATTTAGTATGTCAGAAAAAATAAATATTAGTTCTTCTGTTGTATCAGCAAGTAGAAAATGACGTTTAATGATAATACACACAATTTTTATATATATATATATATATATATATATATATATATATATATATATATATATATCAAAGCAAGCTGAAATAATGCCAATTGAAAATGTACATGAAGGACTACAAAAAAAATTGGAGCAACCACTCTAGGAAAACAACCGTAACACTGAAGAGACTGCCGCTTCCATACAACCATTAGCGCCGTTGGAGGAAAACAAAAACAAAAAAAGAAAAACTAGGGATGGAAGACCAAACGAGGAGACTGAATTAACTAAGACTGCCTGCCACCCCGATAAAAACTGGATCCAAACCAAAGTTGATGCCTTTCGATACTCAACTAAGCAAACCCCTACTACTCAAGAATGACTTAGCCAAAGGAGAACAAATACTCAACTTGCTAATAATAATTTCCATCATATGATATTCTGGAATATCCAGGGCTTCCAAAATATATATATTTTACCAAATGCTGATTTTAGTATTATTGATAAGACTTACATTTTCGGTCTAACTGAAACATGGCTCCTCCAAACCATAGACACCACACACTTGTTTCCAAATCATACAACAGTGTAGATGGAGGCACAGAAAACATGTCATAAAGGGCGGGGTAGTGGAGGTCTCATGCTAGGTATACATAAAAATATAACACTTTCTGAAGTTTTGGCTAAGACTTCTAACTGGATTTTCGTGAAGGTAACCATAGAAAAATACAGTTTTGTTATTGGCTTAACCTACCTATCTCCTAAACTGGATTTTAATATAGCACTTGAGGAACTGCATATGTGTCTGAATAATATTACTATTAAGTATCCTAACTGTAAACTAATCTTGGGTGGAGACATGAATTTACGCATTGGGGATCTTAATCAACACACAGATGAATATCTCCTGGGATCACCACTAAGGCCGAGAAGGGCAACATCTGATAATTTCTACAATGTTAGAGGCAAACTACTATGTGAATTGCTTGAAAGTTATGGATTAATACTTTTAAATGGACGTACCGTAAGTGATTATCCTGCACACTATACTTATGCCTCTCATCTTGGAAAATCTATCATTGATTTAGTATGGGTAAGTGACTCTTCTCTCTATTACATACGTGACCTAAAAATTTGCCCAGATACAGGTCTTTCTGATCATTTAATATGCCTCCTAACTTTAAACGTATTACACCTACAACCTGACTCCATCTCCTGTCTTAGACAGGTCACCGAGAAATCTTTAAGTGGAATAGTGATCTTTCAATATCATTTAACCAAATAGTAGAAGAATTATTGACTGCTGAATATGGTAATTTAGATTATAATAATGATGACCCAGAGATTGAATATTGCAGTTTGGTTCAAATCCTAAAAACAGCTGGTAAAAACAATAGAATGCTCTATGTTCAGGGAGGGCCTAAATATTTAAATGTAAAAAAAAATGTTTGGTTCAACCAAGAATGCAAACTGAAAAAGTCAAATATGAGACGTCAAGAATTTAGATGGAAGAAGAATCGTAAAGATGAAAAGCTGCTGCACCTCTATTTAACCAGTAAAAAGGAATATAAATCAACTATAAAATCAACCAAGCGGAACTATCACCAAGAAACATTAAAAGCATTACAAAATGTTAAGGATTCCTCCACCTTCTGGAAGACAGTAAAAAAATTCTGCCCAAAAACCTATCAAAATTGCCCTGTAACAATCAACGACTGGGAAAGATATCTTGAGAAGATGTACCCGGAAGATCAACTAATGCTTAATTCACCCACTGATGTGTTAGACTTTCATAACAATTTGCTGGATCGAACTATTTCTTTTGAAGAACTACAGCAAACACTTAGTAAAATCAATAACAACAAGGCACCAGGAGAGGACGGTCTACCTAATGAAGTGTATAAACATATGAGAACAGAGGTAAAACAACATATTCTTAAGATATTTAATTTAGTTTTAGATAAAGAAAACCCACCAGTATCTTGGTCAAAAATAGTCATGAAAATGATTTATAAAAAAAATGATAGAACTGACCCATTTAATTACCGCCCAATTTCTTTCGTTAATACCCTAACTAAAATCTTTACCCAAATTCTGTGTCGTAGAATCCAAGATTGGGTTGAAGATAACAAACTACTCTGCGAGGCACAAGCTGGGTTCAGAAAAAGGCGTAGCTGCCAAGACAATATATTTACCCTACAAAGCTTAATACAAAATAAATTTAAATCAAAGGGGCAGTACTTATATGTAGCTTTTGTAGACTTCTCACAAGCTTTTGATGCAGTAAATCATTCTCGTCTATGGCATAAATGTAAAAATTTTGGACTCTCAACTAAAATCATTAATATTTTAAAAAACATTTATGAAAACGCTACAACTACTATAAGCTGTGATGAAGGTAATACTAAAACATTTAAGATCACTAAAGGGCTCCTCCAAGGTGAATCTGTCAGTCCAGTTTTGTTTACAATATTTGTTAATGACCTGGAGAACTTCTACCGACAACATCAGCACTATGGAGTCAGTATAGACTCTAAGAATGACATCATCCTACTAATGTTTACTGACGATATTCTTCTGCTGGCTAACTCCCATATTGAATTGCAAAAAAAATTACATTACTCAAACAATACTGCGATACTAATTTTCTTAAAGTAAATATAAAAAAAACAAAAGTTGTAATATTCCATAAGAGCCCCAACCAGAAAAACCACAAGCCTTTCTATTATGGCGATGAAAAGTTAGAGACTGTAAAGCATTACACCTATCTTGGCATTACTTTTACCTTACCAGTACAGGATCCTTCAGCACGGCTTCAGATATGTTTATTGCTAAAGCTACACAAGCAACTGGAGTAGTTCGACAAACTTTAGCTGCCAGCCGGACAAACTCATGGAAGGCAATATTTAAATTATTTCAGTCGACAGTATTAACCACTCTCTTGTACTCTTCAGAAATATGGGCTCCCAGGTTCTTAGAGAAAGTAGAAACAGTCCAAACTAAATTTTTTAAGTCAATTTTAAAACTTCCATGGAATACACCTGGTTATATGGTACGGGTGGAAACTAATTGCCCACACATGTCTACTCTAATATTTAAAAGAATGTTAAATTGGTGGTTGAAATTGTTAGACATGCCTGATGATAGGTACCCAAGGATGTGCTTTAACAGGCTTGCTCACTTAAATAATAATGCTGTGCATAATTCTAATAACTGGGCGACTCAGTTAAAGCTTCTCCTCTGCTCAATTGATGAGGGAGATATTTTTTACTGTCAAGACTCTGTACAAATTCGCAATAAGTATAATTCTCTGGTTAGTAAGCTTCAAAATAAATGTAAAAAAGAGGATCTAGAAAGAATTAGTACTAGCAGTTATAGTGTGGTATAAAGAAATATATGGCTTTAACTCTTACATCTACTTGCCCGTGTCTCTTGAAAAGAAAAGAATAGTGGCCCAACTTAGATTAGCCAATGAAGACAACCTAAAAATTACGATAGGGAGAGAAAGCCACAGAATAGAGGGAGATTTCTGCAAGTCTTGCGAAGGAGAAGAGCCAGAAACATTATTCCACTTTGTCATCTCTTGTACTGGATATGACTTTATCAGATGTAAATACCTTTCTGAATATCTAAAGGACCCAACCACATTTTCTACAGTTCTACATGGTAACACTTCATCTCAAGTAAATAACTTGTCCACCTATATTAGGGAAGCGTTGCATCTGAGAAGTCAAAGAGTAGGCTATTCTGTCATCTTTTAATTATTTTCATGCTGTTATAATGTAATACTTACTTTTTTACTCTTCAAACTAATCATAGCTATAAATTTGTTAACCCTCTGTTAAAAAGAAAAAAGGAATCTTTGTAAGGGCAATTGCCTAAAGACAAAAAAAAAAAATTAAAAAAAAAAAAAATAATAATAATAATATATATATATATATATATATATATATATATATATATATATATATATATATATATATATATATATATATATATATATATATATATATATATATATATGTGTGTGTGTGTGTGTGTGTGTGTGTGTGTGTGTGTATTAAACTATTTTATAAGAAGAAATAAGATTGACCGACAAAATCGCACAAGAATTTTTTATCATGTTATAGCATACTTACGCCAGGAATATCTGGAGCCACTTTAGCCCACTCTTTGTCACGCCACTTCTTACAATGTAAACTAAATTATTATTCTTGTGAACTGGGCATTTTGGCATGACTCAGATTTAAAAGATTTTCCCTTTATTCCGTAAGATATACATTTTCCTGTTACACTAATCCCTTATCAGAATACATGAATGAATATTGTATCCTTTTATCTCAGTAGGATTTATAATGAAATAAACCACAGCGTTTAGTTCGGTCAAGATTCGTGCATTAGCTTAATCTTATCCAGAACAAAGGATATCGGAATATCACAAGCTAAAGTGTCAATGGAATACTTGTATGTTCTCAAGTAAAGCGAAGTAGAAAGTCCTGTACTTAGCTAAGTAGGGAACTTTATGTGTTATCTCGGCAAGTTATTGTCATGTAGTAACCTGTAACATCTGACACAGTCTATCGCTGTTGCGAAAACAAAGTTTCCAATAAGTTTTTAAATAAAATCTTTTAATTCCGTAAAAAATATGCGATCAAGGTCTTTGATTTATATAATGTGAAAATATTGCAATGTTTAACATGTTTCCTTTTATTTTATGTCAAATCAGAATACAAAATATGTACATACAAAAATCTTGTATCAGTTTAGATGGAAAAATCTATGTTACAGTAAATATCTTAAAAATTGGAATGATGTCGACTACTTAACATTTATTTTATAAATGGTCACTTTTCTGCTGCTTGTTGCTTTGCAAGTATTAGTAAAACTATAATACGAAAGGAGAGGTTATGGTTAAATAAAAATATTTTAAATAATCAAAAATCATACAAAACAATTAAGTGAACATAATTAACTATTGGATATACAGTACGTCTCAAGATAGAGTATCCGGGAGGAAAAATTTTCTTATTTTTGCTTTTTTGAAAAAAAGTCATTCTTTATAAAAACTCCTGCTTGTTCTTAAACCTCTAAAAATGTTAACATTTTCTTGATTTTGTGTACAGGGTGATCTGTTTTTTGAAAACTTTAAAATATGACAAAGAGTAAACTACCTTTATTTTTGATGGTACCGAAAAATATTATTTAGAAAAGTTGTTCAGAATTGCAACTTCTTGTTGTTCTTGTTGTTCAGAACAAGCAGGAGCAAAAATAAGAACATTTTTCCTCTCGGATACTCTATCTTGAGACACACTGTATATATTTATTTTTTACTTATTAGAAATATACTATAATATATTTTTTAATTTCTTACTTACTTACTTAACTCCGAAGCCCAGAGAGGGCTTTGGCTTCCACTCCAGCATCTATACGCCTCTTTTCTTTTCTTTTCCTGGCAGTTCCTGAATAAAGAGTTTTTAGACATTTTTTAACAGCCTTTATCCATCGTTTTCTTCACGAGTTCCGAATGGTTGAATCCGTAGACTATTTTTTTGGCCATTCTGTCAACCATTCTCTCGATTTGTCCCAACTATACTAATCTTAATAATTGTATGAAGTATTCTACACCTTTTCCTTTGAGTGCCTCGTCGGTCCCTCTATTACTGCGTATTCTCCAGGTATCTGGTACTCTCACACCTCCAACTATTCACCTAATTACTTTACTCTGTTCTCTGCCTTGATTCTTCTGTTTGCTTCATCTGTGTTTAGGTTCTCGTTGCTGATATTTATGCCAAGGTAAGCATAGTCTCATTTTCTTCGAAGTTCAGGTCACCTATTGCTAATTTTGGTTCCCTTTCCTGGCTTGTAAGATCGGCATTTGAAAATATTTGATTTGCTCATCTTTGGTTTAAAGACCCACCCTGCTGACAGCTACAGCCAGATCATAAATAAAGCGTTTCGCGTTGTGCATCTAGGCTTATTGCTGTAAATACTGCGTCATCTGCATAGAAATATTCTAGGTTGGACATCAATATTGATTTAATTTTAACCTCAGATTTCATACAACATGGTGTAGCATTAAGTTAAACAGTACTACTACACATAGTGCCCAACATGGTGAATTTGCCATTAACAAGAACCTTTACTCTGGCTCCCGACCAGTGTCATTTTAACTAACCTCAAAATATTAAGAATTCAAAAACTTCTTTATAAAGAAGTACATTTGTTCTCAACTATAAGGCTATCACACGCATTTTAAACGCGTAAAATCCTAGAGTTTGTTTTTGTAATTTTATCTCTGTCTATTTCTTCTTTTTAATGTCCGACTAACTCATTATATCTTACTTGAAAATGTTTATTGCTTCTGAGCTAATCAAAGATAACGGAAGCTATGTGATCGTTCTGAAGAGCGAAACATTTTTTGTGTCCGATTTCAAAAGTTCTAAGTCAGAAATCCTTTCAATTAGGGAACATTTTTGGTTCCGTGTCTGTCTGTCAGTCTGTCGGTCTGTAGCCCATTGTTGGTCCCATATAAGTTTCTACCTTTGGTGCACATCTGTTCCGTTTCCACATGCGCACAAATAGTTATTTATGCACCTAGGGAGTAAAGTAAGCCATTATTCCCTGAGCGAATAAGTTGGTTCTTGAGGCGAAGTCGAAGGAACCACGGTCCCTAAATCTCGAGGCGAAGCCGAGGGAATTAGACTATTTAATTCCCGAGGCCTAGCCGAGGGAATAATGGTAATTTGCCCGAGGTACATACAATATTTTATCTCCAGTAGGGAGAAAATACACATTTTCATCCATTGCACAGTTTTATTTATTATTTTAATAAATAACAATAATTGTTAGCACTTTTAATTGCAGATAATATAAGAGATTCAATATTAAAAACGAAGAATTATATAATAATTATATAATAATTAATTGAAATTAATAAGAATTGCATTAATAAAAAAATAAATTGCAATTAATAAACTCAAATAAATGGTTATTTAGATGCAGGTTTAAACAATGATAAACAAGGTCGAAAAAGCAGTGTCGTCAACCAGATTTCAACAACTTCACTACATTAGCCATTCATTCTCTTCTATTAATTAAATAATTAAGTTGGGAATCCTTCTTTTTCTCCCTGGTTTTACTTTTTCTCCCCACTTTTACTTTGGCTCCGTACTTTTTGAGTTCAGGGAAGATTAGACTTACTTTGTCTCCAAAATCATAACTTTTTCTCCCTACTGGAGATAACATACATTTATACGTATATACTCCTATAAGTATACGTATACTCCTACATCTTCAAAAGTGCTCCTCTGATTTTTATGAAATTTGGATGGTTTGTCGAAAGTAGCCCGCAGACAGCCCCAGATTAATTTCAACCATCAACACTCTTTAAAATCTTCCTAAATTAATACTCTTCATGTAAAAAATCAAAACAATTTTGACAAATTTAAAAACGGGGGAATATTTAATATATTTGACAATAATAGTTAGTAAGAGCATAAAATCAATAATGTATATTAAATAGTATGCGAGGAAGCTACGTGCCACACTAATTGGCAGACTATTTATAGATTTACTTTTTTCCTGTATCATCACAAAATAATAAATTATCTACAAAAATATATACTACCTAATGATACCAATGAAACTTTAATATAACGCAAAAAAGGGTATATATATATATAAAAAAAAAAAAAAATCAATAAATAAAATACAACACATTAATCGTTTGTGGCGTATTTCTAATAGTTTTAAGTTGTAACTTGTATAGTATATAATTAAGTATATAGCATAAAATCGTTTCATTCATTTTTGTCAGATTAAGTAGAAAAATTCCGTTTTTATTATGGATTATTTGAATTAGTGTAATTAAAAATAATGATGAGGTAGGTGTGGGTGGGAGGACTCGCGATACCATCGAAGGCTCTTCTCGGTGTCCGTATCTCTGGCTACAGACTCTCGTATGACTGTATATAATTTTTTTTTACTTTTTTTTTTTTTTGTTCTTCTATAAAGATTTATGTGATGCAGGTTGTATTGTTGTGCGTTGTTGTGTACATGAATGAAGAGGGACTTCCCACAAGATGTCTCTAGAGCATTGTATCTCCTCTCCTCTTCCATTCATCCACAGATAATCATAGGTCTGAGAAAACACGGGCCGTCCCATTGTTCCCCGGTCTGGGGCCAAGCCCAGGCAGTTTCGGCACTTGGCACTTGCCTTCTCCTCGTACCAGACTACACGATAACCGATTTCCGGCCCGGTTAACATTCATGCGGGATACGGTGAGCAGTGGATCGGAAGAATTGGGACCTTTTGTCTTGGCCACAGTCAAAAGTATTCCGAGGACTTTCAATAACTGTACATCAATAACCAGGTAAAATATTCACGAAGCAGACTAAAAGAAAAAATAATATGTGTAACTTAAAGGTCGAATCTTATATTTTAATAAATCCAGCTGACAAACTGAACGTTTTTAAAATATTAAATTATCATTTTATTATTCTTGCGACCAAATAACAAAGTTAATCGTTGGATTCTTTAGTCATTATTTAATACTATGACCTAAACTCCTGTCCCCTGTCCTGAACCTTACAACTCGAGTAATAAAATGCCTCTACAGGGGTATCTAAAATCACTTTTGTTCCGTTGCAACGTTCAATAATTCATTATTGTTTAACAAAGAATTCATTTATTATTGAAATAAGAAAAATTAGGTGTTAGTGGTAGACAAACTCACATTGAAAGTTGTACTTCCACAACACATTCTTGTTTTCTTTGATATTGCACCTTAGCAAACTTAAGTTCACTAGTATATGGTTTGGTGAAATAATATTTATATTTTGCTTCCGAGCTATATATATATCCAAGCAATACATGTTTTCTATCATCGATTTCAAAAATCCGATTCAGACATCAGGGACAATTTTTGGTTCCGTGTCTGATGTCTGTCCGTCTGTCGCTCAATTTTTGCGACCAACTTATCTTAAAACTACCCATCCGATTTTTAAAAAAAATCGATGTTATCTCGAACGCAGCCTACAGGTCGCCCCATATTAATTTCAACCTTCTGCGCTCTATAAATTTTGTTGGATTAACACTTTAATTCATCTAAAAAATCAAACAATTTTGACTGATTTAAGATAAAAGGTAGGAAAAAAAAAAAAATGTTGTAAACAATAATGATTTGTAAAAGCTCATCATTTGAGTACGCTGTAAGAACACGAGGAAGCTATGTGCCACACTAATTGGTATAAAATTATAGAATATTTTTTCTATTAAGCAACATGAAAAACATAAAAGCCACATCAACAAATTTGAAATTTGGTATACAAGTAAAACTTTTTTACCCCAAAATAAGAAGAATGTTTCAATTTGATTTTTTGAGCTTTCAAAATATCCTAGAAAGTACACCGAAAAAATGCCCCCCTCTACTACCCCATAATAGTCCAGTCATTTTAAGAAAAAAAGGGGCAGTTTACAAAAATGCGTCATACAAGCAAGAAACGTTGTACAAATTATCTCTGGGGCATCCTGGTTAAAATCTTATAAAGTCCCCGAAAAAAAAGTTGTGCTCAAGCCGCCATCTTGGAAAATAGCGGCCAAAATTAAATTTTTTGCTTCTACTAGCTTATATATTAGGTATAGAAAAAAAAGTACAAGTAAAAATTTTTTATTATCTAATTATCTATAAATTTAAATCTCTAGTTTTTTCTCTCTGACCAACCGTAGAGGCGCAAAATGACCATTTATATGTCAGCGCGCGTAATTTTCTTGCGCTCAGTGCCCAGCCGCTGCCCAACACTCGTTTCGAGTTTACTTGCAAGTCCAACACTGGATGAGCAACATGTTAGAACCAACGCTATGGGGGTGGACTCTTAAAAGCAACATGCTAGTTCCGGTGCCTTCGTCTATTCAGCCAGCACCACCTGAGTTATTTAAACTCGTATCATGCAGCTGTAAGACATCCTGCTCCACCAAACACTGCGAGTGCATCAAATCAGGTCTGCGATGTTCTCCAATGTGTACCAAGTGTAAAGGCTTGACTTGTGGAAATTGTGTGGAAGATTTGGACTCTGATAGTGAAGAAAACTATGACTATGACTGTACGTTTCCTATTTTGTTATTACTATAAATGTAAAATATGTTAATACTATGTAATCATTATAATTAAGATTTGCATATAACCCCTTATAACAGTCAAATACTTTCCCTTTTTTTTTTTTTTTTTCAATTATGTACTCCTTAAGTAAGTGATATTGCCCGAAAATATGCTAGTCTTCCCAAGAACCAAAATTTAAAAGGATTTTTACGCCTCTACGGTTTGTCAGAGAGAAAAAGCTTTACATTTAATTAACTATTATAAGAAATGAAAATAATAAATATAACAAAAAAAAAAATAAATAAATAAATAAATAAATAAAAAATGCACGATTATATTTATTTTATACGAATATAACAATATTCAAAGGTATTTTCACATCATTGTTTGAAATCTATTTTATGGCACAGAAAACACTGCTTAAATTTTTAGTTTTAACTATTGTTAACAGCAAGTTAGGCAAAATATGGAATGGAAAAATAAAAATTTCAAAGTAGGCAGACGGTTTAAAAATTTTGTATTCTTTCCCAATTTATCTTTCTGAATTATTTTTTTAATAACATTTTGTCGCATCTCCTAGAGAAAAAGCACTTCACTAAAGAGATAAATAACTTTTTGTAAATTTCGAAGACATACTTGAGTTTTGAAACTAAAATTATGACATTAATTAGTTTCCACCCAAGCAGGGCTGAACCCCAGAAGATGAAATTTCAATTAAAACAATGTTAGTCTTTTTCACCTATTCATATGACACACTGTACATATATATATATATATATATATATATATATATATATATATATATATATATATATATATATATATATATATATATATATATAATATATATATATATATAAACATAAAATTTCAGCGTACGTCCGTAAATGTTTTTAATACTTTTGAACCACCTATCCAATAGTGATCATATTCACACCATCATGTCCGTTAGTACAACACTCACAAGAGAATGATAATATTAGGAATTCAAATGTACGTACATTGGCACAACTAATATGAGACTACCCCAGTCAACATTTAGTAGCAGAAAGATTACGGCACAGACAGCCACGTCAACTATTAACCAATGTAAACAGAGGCATAAATCTATTAATAGAACGAAAACGAATCCAAGTACGACCAGCATTAAGAGCAGCATCATTTCACCGCCCAGCATTTTCGATCCAGAATTGACTATTCATCACATTCAAAAATAATGATTTTACTTATGAATTTTGTCAATTTTGTCATGCTTTAAGTTTTTTTAAATTAAACTCCTGAATGTTGTTTTACGAGCATTGCATCTACACCATTAAATTTATTATTATTTGGAGACACAGCCGATTCATAATTGTATCTACGAAAAATACGAACATTTAATTCTTGCTTCCAAATGACATTATTTGGTGCAAAGAAAATCGTTCAAAATAACGGTGGTCGTCTTTTTGATACCGCACATTAAAAGTTCAAGGACAAGTGCATCACCAAATAGGCTCTTTACTTTTAATGCCAAATCAAGATCCAAAATTCTTGCAAATTTATTTCATGGGAGGAGGCTGCCATACAATCGTATCGAAGAAGTTACAGAAGTTACATCTTTAGAAACTATGTTAAATAAAAGAAACCAGCTTATTCAATTTTACAGACACGCTTCAGGAAGGATGCAAAGTGATAATTACATGGTCGAGATCAAAGTAGACGAAGTTTCAGCTGGGCATCAAATTGGCGGTTTAATGTCCCAACTATTCATGAAATTGTGCCTTTGTTATTGTTGGTGATCAATTTGAGCAGCGAAATATCAAACTTATGTATCGCGACAGTACCGTTCAAACCATAAATGCAATTTTTTATTTTGAAGATTTTAAGGGGGCAGAGGTTACTAAAAGGTTAAGGACCACTGAGCGAGTATATGTATATTTAGATACATACTTTTTTGGTTTCCTGTGTAAATGAAGCGTGGGTTGGGTTTAGATGTGAACTGAGCGACATATTTTGAGGCCACAGGTGTGCATCATTCAATTGTTTTCCAGAGAATGCCCCTTCATCACAGTCTTTCTCGTTTACGGTTTTATGACCCATGTACCTCTGTCTTTGTTTTCTCTTTCTTCTCAATTATATACATTCTCTTTTGTAACCTCTTAAAGGTTCCTTGCTTTATAAAATAGAGGACGTTAAATGGCCAGTCTCTGTCGCTCTAATCAGTGTTTTGATACCTGCACACGTTAAAATTACCATCGACCCTTTTTTCTATGGTTCATTGAGAGAACAAGTGATTAAGGTGAGTATATAAACTTGAAATAATGGCCTAACTCTATCCTTTTAAAATATAAATTGAATATTTACATCATGGTTTAAACTTATGACATCTTTTATTACAACAGACACAAATCTAAAATACAATTATTGTTTTAAACACCACCTTACAAATTAAAATTCGCGTTTAGCTTACAGTGAATTACGTTGCTTAACTCTTTACAGCTTACATGATGTATTTGTGTTCAGATTTTGGTTGACAAGTATCTTCAGATAAATGTAATAATATAATCAAATATAAATTTACTTTGATATAAATATATTTATTTCTAATTTACAGACACTGAACTATTTTCAAAGTGTTAGGTGTTCCATTTAATAAAATCCTATGTCTCTAATTTTAATCCATTGCCTCGAACTTTACCATAAAAGCTTCACCATCACGATTATTATAATAACTTACACCCATTTGCAGCATTATTTTAAAGAGACCACAACACTATACTTGGGGATTTGGCTCAAGGCGACTTCAAATACGTCACAAAATTCTCACTTCGGTTGAGATGCTATATAAGAGGTAAGAGTTGGCTTTGTGTGTGGCTTTAAAGTGATTTGATATGTG
This sequence comes from Gerris lacustris, assembly GCA_951217055.1. NCBI lineage: Eukaryota > Metazoa > Arthropoda > Insecta > Hemiptera > Gerridae > Gerris > Gerris lacustris. Next base: position 102,124,282 of record OX578276.1, on the reverse strand, counting down.
GTGTTAATAATATGATTAACACCGTTATTACTGCCTTATATCGCAAGATGTTGCGAGGTATATAATGCCTGGTTCGGCTTAGAGGTTGGCCTGACGAGATGATGACGGGTCTCTACTCGGCTGAATGATGAGAGGGAGGTGTGGAGGATGGCTTAGCCAGGCTTTATAATGGGTGCATCTCCACAAAGCAGTATATACACAGAGCGAAGGAAATTAATTATTTACCGTGTATATGTGGAGGGCAGGTGCGTGGGTGGAGGGTCACGCGTAGCCCTAGGACACACCCTCCCACGACGGCACCGCAGAGCCATCCACCTCCATCTCTTCCTATCGCTATCTGCCATCTCCCGCCCTCACATCCGGTTAGGCCCCGAGAGGCCGAATTGATTTCGGACCGTCACTTCGCGCCGGTCACCCCGCGGATTAGCCCGGCAGGTACGTGAACAACATGAAGAGGTCCCCTCGGGCTACCTCGACGGATCCTTACTTTGACATCTCGTCTGAAATAAATTCTATAGACGGTTTATTCGAGTCCATGTTATTACCGACTAATATATCCACACGGATGAAAACGAGTTCTATCAAGTCACGACTCTCTAGGAGTATGATAGTGATGTTAAATCACTTAATTCTGGTCGAAGAGACCCAACACTGCTACTGCCTTTCAGAAAATCATCACTTCACCAAAGAGTAGGATTTCCTAGAGAAGTTTAAAATATTGTCCATTTATCTACTGTGATATCACATCTAACTTTAATTTATTTTTTGACCATATAATGTTTTTGTATGTTTATTTTTAAATCTATTTAATATGTACATAATTAAATTGAATACTTATTGCAATATATAGCTATAATATAATAATAAAGTTATATTTATAATAATACAATTATTGTTTTCCCCAAAATTAGATTTTATACTATTTTTGATAAATGTATAATCAATACATACATACAGGATTACTTTTTTGTGTACAGTGATCACAATTGTAAACTATATCTATACTTTTCATTATATCATACATTTAGAAAACCAAATCCAACCGTATTAGTTTTAGAGTTTTTAAAAGCTCGTTTTGAAAATTTTCATACCTATCAAAGATATCATCCCATATAGCTCAGTTGGTAAGAGCACCTGTAACGGATTAATAGGAGGACCCGTGGTTCGAGTCCCGGTGCGGGGGTCTATTTTTCTCTGTATGTCTCCCGCAGTTATTGATAATTATAATTTGATTTAAAGTATATATATATATATATATATATATATATATATATATATATATATATATATATATATATATATATATATATATATATATATATATACATATATACGCCAATTTGGGCCTCCCTCTATTATCCAATTCAAGATACTTAGATATATAAAATTAATTTTAATTTAAAGCTTACGGCAAACTGAACCAGAAATAAAAATGTCACACCTCTACCCATAGTAGTTCATAAGATATATGAGCCTAAAGTTTTGTTATTTTGTTACCCACAGACTCACTCATCATAATTCTAAAGCGGCCCGTAAACGTTTGATAGTATTGTCAATATACAAAAGTATTGTCAATACTAATGACCATGTGCGGGGTTGGTATTGATATAAAAAAGCAGTATTGAAAAAATTCATTATTGAATTGCACATTTACAATAGTATTTTCAATAATATTATTGACATTAATATTGATCGTGTGCGTGTGGCTTAAGGCACTTCTAACAAACCTAGAAACATGAAATTTTGTATATAGGTAGAGTTAATTGTTCAAGTAAAGGAAAAATTAAAAAATCTGGTTCTTTGTCCTTTTTAAGGCTAATAGAAATATAGAAAAATCGCCTATTTGAAATATTGTAAAAAATATAAAAAATTGAAAACAGCGCCAATAGAGCTACCAAGTAGAAAACTTTGAAATGTTGAGGATGATTTGAGAGTATTGATTGGCAGTTATCTTAAAGTGTAATCATATTTACTCCAGATAATTTTATTTAGATCAATTTGAACACCCAACAACGAAGAAGGTACACGAAAATATAACAAGAACAAAGAAAGAAAAACGAAAAATTGTTTGAAGCAACGAAAAATTAGCTTACAAAAAGAAGTGAAATCCCAACAAAAACGCTAGTGTAAAAAAATAAGCCAAGTCTCGCGTAAAAAGTTGTGTGATCGTATAGATTTAGCCAAGTCTTCCACTGTCCGAGTAAGTTTACTAGGTCTAATTTATTCAGTGCAAGTACATGATGTTTGTCTGTCCCTCTCTATTCTCTTTCCCAAATCACTCTACACGTTTAAATTTAAAAACATTTTCTGACTTGGCAAATACACACCACAACCTTAAATCAAATAATAAATATTATTTTTTCATTTGAGCATCGCAGCACAAGGATACGAATTTGCATACGACACTGCATTTAATTTTAGCCTCTTTGGGGTGTGTGTTTGCCAAGTCCGAAAATGTTTTTAAATTTAATCGTGTAGAGTGATTTGGGAAAGGGAATAGAGAGCGGGCAGACAAACATGCACTATGCACTGGATAAATTAGACCTAGTAGATAGTAGATACACTATATATATATATATATATATATATATATATATATATATATATATATATATATATATATATATATATATATATATATATATATGTGTGTGTGTGTGTGTGCATTTATAAGAGTGATAAATTCAAGTTTCTAAATTTAATTGTTGCAAGCAATGAATTGTATTTTATCAATATTATGGATAAACTTTTTATTCAACCTATCTTATCATTTACATTCAATTCATTTTGCTTCCGAGATTACCGAAGGTAAAAATTAATTTATTTTTAATTCTCCGATTTCAAAATGTCCTGGACAGAAATCCATTTCAGAAATCGGAGAACATTTAGTTCTCGTGTCTGTCTATCAATCAACCATCTCGTCAACCATGTTTTGTTTATGTGTCACATTTAACAAGGACGCACTGCTTAATTAACATATATATTTTTTGGTCACAAGCCTTCTAATTAACTAAATAAGACAATGATAAGTGTTGTAAGTAGCATCAGCATCCTTCCTTGGTATGACGTGAGAGCATTTTCCTTTTAAAAAATATAATATTTAAAGAATATTTTACTTACTTCTTAGGAAGTGTTCAAGATTAAATTTAAGTAGAGTCCAGTCATGCACCATGACTTAATGAGCGAATTTTCAAAGAAATCTGCATAATATTGGCTTATGATAATATAGGAAAATTTTGGTTTAGAATTTGGGAGGGTAAAAAAAAAAATTTGGTACACAGGGGTACGGGGTACTAAAGTCAAAATAGTATAAACCCTTCAAGATGCATGTCGTTGGAAAGCTCTTTAAGAGTATAGTAATTGTTGTTATTTACACTTGTGTCATATTTTCATATAAGAGGGGGGTAAAATGGAAAAAACATGTTATTATGCTATTTTTGACCCTAAATGATCAAAATTCTGGCCAACCAACTCATCCTTTCTTTTGATATTATTGACATTTTAAAATTTGTTTGAAATTTGCATTGAAGTGCATCCTAAGGGGAGATATCGTCTGGACTGAGACATATATATATATATACATATATACATACATAAATACATACCATATATATACTACATAAATGCATAAAAAAAATTTTAGGAATCGATTCAGAATGGTCTAAAACGGATTTCCATGGAGAAAATTTTCAAAAATTCGCATTTAACAAAAATTTTGATGCCACTGCAATAGCTTAATTTTCTTTTAAAGTTCGCATTATACAAATTTTGAAGCCATTGCAATAGCTTAATTTTCTTCGTAAATTCGCTAATAATTTTATTCGAAAATTTGCTTAAAATATTATTATATTTTATTGGAAAAACAAAGCTATAATCATAGATAACTAATTTTTTACCTACTTATTATACTATTATTATTTTAAAAAAAATAATAATAAAAAAAAAGTACATATTTATAATACAAAAATAAATAAAGTATTATGTGAAGCTAGAATTATAGTGATATAAAAAAAGATATTACGTAATATATATACACATCTCTAATATAATATCGTAATTAGTAGCTTATTTTGAAGCATTATTATATAAAGTAAATCATTTATATAATCGAGTAGTGTCCCAACGACGAAAACGCACCTCGAAATTATTTGTATTTGCTATGCTAAGGCAACCACATTTATTCCAGTAAAAATAAATGTTTGTTTTGATTTGTTGGTCTTTTAATAGGTATAATGACTTATCTACAAAGATATCTAAATTAATTTTCTTTTTTTTCTAATATAAAATTAAGCCCGTTGCCACGGGCTTAACGCCTTGTTATTAATAAGCGAGATGAGATTGGAACTAGTTCATTTAAGAATAAGACAACAATAACGCGGGGTTAAGGCGTTTGCATCGTGTTATTATCGCCTTATTACAGAAAGCATAAAAGGCTTTCGATATAATCAGGGCTAAATACACTGAGATAATCACTAATAATCAGGCCCAAGACAATCACTTTCCAATCCGATAGTTAGGACGTTGACAAAACCCTACTCAAGCTAAGTGAGCTTTTATGCTTAGCTAAACGGCTTCGCCATCAGGCTCCTTCCTTTTAACCTTTGCAATAATTATACTTTTCAAGGACTAATGGGATTTGATAATGGAGTTTTACTTTATTTTGTGATAAGAAATGAATTACCAACCTTTAAAATAACAAAATAAAACGGAATTAGTGATTTCAATGGGGTTTAATAAAAACAACATAGTTTAACCTACTAGTTTCGTAATAGTACATTACGCGTCTAGTGCGGAAAGTAGCATTTTGCATGCGAGTGTGGAGTTTGCACCCGAGAGACAGCGAGGGTAGTAAATCCACACGAGCAATGCAAAATGCAGTTTTCACACGAGTTGCGTAGCGTACTTTATCTACGATTGTTAGATTTTAATAATAAATAGAGAAAAAATAAAAAAAATAAACTTCCTGTATGTAAGTTTGTATATCTCTTTTGATAAAGATGATATTAATTCATTAGTTATTTCATTAGTATTTGGAATTAATTATTTTGGTAGGTGTATTATTCTCCTTATATTCGTCATAATCACTTAAATCACCCATTGAATTCCACAAAAAACTCGATAAAAAGTTACTTTTATTAATCAAACAGCAAATTAGTTTTGTTAAATGTAAACAAACTCGCTAATCGTGCGTTAAGGTGAAGAATTCCTCTTTTTTACCGCCCTCGGGCGGAAAAAAAAGAGGAATTTGGGAGGAAAAAAAAGAGGAAGAGAGAGAGATTTGTCGCAGTAGCCGAAGATAGCTCCAGGTTAATTTCAATAGTCTGCGCTCATTTAATTTTGCTAAATTCATAATTTAATTCATGTAAAAAATCAAAACAATTTTGACAGATTTGAGGGGACATCCCTGAATGTTTGGCAACACTGCCTCTGTTTGTTTGAACTTCTTCTTCTTCTTATCTACACTTTTCGCTCTCATCTCATGTCTTTTGTTCGCTCACGCTCACACTCATGTTATCTCTTTATCTTGCTTAAATATTTAAAGTTTTTATTTCTATTTTATATTACAAATTTAATATAAATAAGTTCATAATTATTTGTGAGTTGTATTTGTTATAACTATAACATAATACCACATTCCATTCCATTCAACATCAGCTAACAGACTTAAATGTTTATAAAGAATGCCCAAGAAGAGTACAATCGTTTATATCTGCTTTAAAGATTGGCCATCTTCCTACCAGAGTACTTCTCCATAAGATAGGCTTAAGCCCCTCTGCATATTGCCGTTACTGCACTGTTAACATACCAGAAACCATAACTCATATATTCTCCTGTCCAACATTTAACCATCCTCAGATAACTTTGGAGTTTACAAATATCATTACAATTTTAAATAATACAAAAAGCTGGTCTACGTATCAACAATACTTCACTTTCTTTATCAATGGCTATCGGGGGAATGTCCCTGGATGCTGAATATATATATATAAAAAAAAAAAAAAAAAAAAAAAAAAACATAATACCCACAGATTAAAAAAACGAGGAGGAAAAATTAAATTAATTTGACAATAATAGGGTGCAAAAGTATGAATTCTTTAATTATAGGACATAGGACACGAGGAACACACACACAATTTACACTAATTTGCAGACTACTTTATTTCATGCAAATTATTTTTGTATGCCAACTTATTGATTTGGTATCTTGCATTATCATTTAAGATTATTTATTCGTTCAAAGACATGTTAATATTTGATAACATTTTCTTAAATTAAAATTATTGCATGAAAGTTTAAATCCTGTTTACTCATAGACGTATTATTCAATAAGTAAACCAAACATTTGTGTGACTGGCTCACTACGGCTCAAATCTTGTTTGCAGTAGTATCCTCTCACAACTCCTAGGTTCTCTCTCATCGTTGTTATGACACGTTACGTATAAGTGATAGTTTGAAAGCCTCTTCGTAACATCTTGATGATTGTTAGTTTTTGTTCAATAGTGAGACGACTTTTTACTTTCTCTTTTAAGGGAGAAGGCTTTCTCGAGCGCATAGAAAAGATTAAGCTTTTTTTAAAGGGTATAAATATAGAAAGATGAATTGTAGGAATTCCAAATTATTCATGGACGTGGAATCTTGTGACATTAGGCACTGCGTTCCTTCAACTGCAGTTAACTCGATTTTTTTAAATGTAAATATTATCTCCAAATATCTAAATTAAATTATATGATTTGCTATCTCGAATAATTGTAACTGCACTAAAACGTTTGTCGGTTCTCTTCTTCTTTTTACTTACAATTTCTAATAATATCCAATAAAAAATAATAAACATATATCTGAATTTATTTTATAATGGAAGTTTCTAAAGTTATCAACATTTAAAGAGCCATGATATAGTTCTAGTTCTTCCGGTGTTGTAATATTATAAAATCATTAACTTGAAGTACCATCGTGAACTTAGCACGATTGTAGAGACGCTTTCATTGCCTAAGAACTTAGAACTTAATTCTGACATCATATAAAGTAAACAAGTGGATAACTTTTATAAAGAAATGGATAGGGTTTATAATGATGAAAAACAAAAAATACATTTGCAGGATCCAATAAATAACCCATTTATACACATATCTATTATACAGATTAAATATGCAGTTTTCAGAAAATATTCCTACTGTCAGAAAAGTTCAAGTTAACTAGGTTCTGGCTGTTAAAGGGAGCCATTTTTCTTAATGACATCTCGAAGCCTACCATTTGTCGCTTCTTCATTTCATCCGAGCGTGACCATGGAGACTCCGTTGTCTAATGGAATTTTACCCAACCTTAGCGTCGCCACCCCCTTACTTCTTCATACTGAAACCTGTCATATTACCGCCCCACTCTCTACCGCACTACCTATGTTTTAATATCAGCTACCAGAGTACCTATTTTTATTAGGATTTTTATCTTTGTTTGGCTATGAACATTTATGGTCTTCTTATGTTAGCTCTATGAGAACAAAAAATGATGTATTGCTTTCCCAGCTAACTGAAGGAAACACGGAAGCTATGTGTTCGTCGTGAAGTACTGTAACGGCCAGGGAGATTCGAAAGGGCAAAAATCAAATAAATAGAAATATTCAAATATATAATTAAATAGTACGTGAGATCAGTAGCCCGTACTTTTGCCGATTTTTTGTCCTAAAGCGGAACACATATTATGGCATTATTTTATTTTATTGATTTGTTCTTTCAATACAGAAACATATTACCTACAGACATCAGTTTCAGACAAAAGGATACGTACCTAAAATAAATATATTTATAGAGTAGGAAAAAAAAATATTCGTGTAAAGCATAACAAGCTTAAAACAAATGGAGTTTTTTTAATAATGAAATGTTAAATATTGATTTTTTAAACATCTTCAAAAAATATACATGGTAATAAAAATAAAATTTCTAAGTAATACAATTCCTTTTTAAAAATTAAAATAAAACAAACAAAATGGGGCCGGTGTAGCCGAGGGGTTAGCACACTCGACTCTGAAACCAAGGTCTAAACCCCGGCTTTGAGTTCGAATCCCAGCGGGGTGAGACATGTTTCACACTGATGATCTCATCGATTAGATGAGTAAAGTGGCCGGATAACTCCCGTCCTGTAATGACCTAATGAGATGTTGAACGGGACTAAAACTACAACCAAAAAAAAAAAATAATAAAAAAAATAAAGGTTTGTGTTTACTTTAGTGTGATAACATGAATATTATTAATATTGAATTTTCTTGTTGTTTAAAAAATTACTTTATTATTCAGTACATTAGCTTATTTTCAGTATAATATACTGAACTGAACTTTAATATTCTTAAGAAAATAATTTATTATTTGTAAGAAAGTTTTAACAAACTGTTTTATTCGTCCAAGAAATTATTAGTTTAATAGAGATAATATTGTGAAAAAATAATGTCATTATGTTAATTAGTAGTTTAGGCTCTACGCTACGCGTCTGCGCAGACGACATACAGACGACAGACAGCCACTTTTTAAAAATCACTTTTTTGGACTCAGGGGACATCGTGTAAATCCATCAAAATTTCAAAATAAATTTTAGCGCAATCAAAATACTTTTTCATTATATAAGAATAATTTAAAAATGTAATTTTTGTTACAAAACTTTACCAGTGACTTGTAGTAGATTAAACTCGGAAAAGACGATATATTGAGGCACATTTGTTAGGAGGGAGAAGTACTTTTTAAAGAAGTAGCTGAGCTGAGCAGCTTCCAACTCTACTAGCTAACGCATTGACCAAACAGGCGCTGCAGTTGAGTGTAGAGAGAATCGAAAGAGGTATTTTTGCTAAGAGCTAAGGTTTCAAGTAAAGCCCCCGCAGCAGCACGGCAACGGCTAACTGCTTTTTTAGAAGCTATTTTCAACACTCCTGTCTTTGAAAAGTAAACACCTAAATAATTATACTTATTGTCCACTTCAACTTTATGCCTGTCGTAGAAAATACTGTCCGTTTTCTTAAGCGTACACTAGGCCGGGCCGGAGCGGGTCGCATCGCATCGCATAAATCCGGAAGGGGTCGGTTTAATGTATTTCATATGGAGTAACGCACACTGTTGACAGAGCGGGCCGGGCCGCATCGCATCGCATCGACGTATTGCTTTCTAGGCGGATTTTTGCTCCAGCATAGATCCGCCCCGACGCCGACGCGACCCGCTCCGCCCCGACACAGTTTGCTAATTGATAATAGGCACCAGCAAAAATGCGGTGCAGGACACAAGTTTTGAATAGCTACACAGTAATTTTTTTAAAAAATATTTAGCTATGACAATTTATATATAATATTTTGATTTATTCTTCGGTTAATCCCATAATTGTCTAACATATTATATATTATATTTTAGACTTTTTTAAAATTTGTTAATTTTTTATATAATAAACTATTGCTTCCGAGCTTACCGAAGGTAACGGAAGCTGTGTGATCGTTCTGAAGAAAGAAAAATAATTAGGTCTCCAATTTCAAAAATTCCAAGACAGAAATCTGTTTCAGACATCAGGGAACATTTTTGGTTCCGGGTCTGTCTGTCGGTCTGTCGGTCTGTCGTTCAATTTTTGCGAACCAACATATCTTAAAAACTACACGTCCAATTTTAATGAATTTAAGGTGGTAGGTCATAATTAGCCCATTGTTGGTCCCATATAAGTTTCAACCTTCTGCGCCTATTTGTTTTTTATCCACATGCGCACAAACATATATTCATTTACACCTATAGCTTCAAAAGTACTTATCTAATTAGAATGAAACTTTTATAGTTTATCGGTTGAACTAGCCTATATGGGGCATCATGTATTGAAATGAAAAAAAAAAAAACTGACACATATAATTAAATTCTTTTCTGTATATTGATAAAAAATGCACCAATTATGGATTCTTCTTCATTTCATAAGTTTTCTCTTAATACAATTTCCATCTTCAGTCCTCTATTTTGAGACACAGCTGTGTACAGGTCGATTTTGGGAATCTTGGGCGTATGTGTATGTATCTGTTGTAGATTACCTGGGCTTTGATGTAGCGTATCTGGTTTTTCTAGAGAGTATAAATGAAAAAGAATACATAAATAATGCAATTTATATCAATATACAGGAAACACTTTAATTATATACGCATTATATTTGTTAGTTTTTGCATTTCTATACATGATGCCCCATATAGACTAGTCCAACCAGTTTATCGAATGTAACCCGCAGATAGCCCCAGAACCATCTGCGCTCTTTAACTTTTGCTAAATTGATACTTCAATTCGTGTAATAAATCAAAACAATTTTGACAGATTAAAATAAACGGGGGAAACAATTAAACCAATTAAATAATAATGGATTGTAAAAGCATAAAATCAAGAAAGTACATGGATAGGATGCGAGGAAGCTATGTGCCACATCAATTGGCAGTCTATTTTTTTTATTTATGTATTTATAAGTAATATAATAATAGGATTTTAGATAAAAAAAAAAAGTATAAATGTGTTATTATAAAAAATTATATGGATTTAAAAAAAAAAAAAAAATGTTTTTAATGATTAACCCTAGAGCCCAAGAAGTAAAATAATAAATAAAATATAATTAATACGATGCAATGCACACACAATATATATACATGTATATAATTTATTTATGATTGAAATTGTAGTAAACAACTTTAGATAAAATAATATATTTATGATACATATAAGTTGTTAACACTGATTTTGAGCTGCAGATTAATTCTAATAATTACTTTTTTTTATTAATCAATAATTGAATGAGCGCGTTGAACGAAGGGGTGGGTTCGCATCTTCATTTCAGATATTTAGGAATTTAAAAGTTAGTTTGTGTGACAAAATGACCAACTTGAACGTAATTTGGCATACACTTGCATCTCAGCATTTGTAAAACTGTATCATTGTTGGAAATTTCACACTTTTAAATGGTGGCCAATATAAAAAAGTTTTAGAGACAATGGAGAGTAGAGAAATAAAATATACATAGTATGACATTATTTTAAAAAAATGTTGAGCAAATGTGATACCATATAATGCGCTTTTTTTCTTTAAGTTTCGTTTCTTCGTCGAGAAGAATTTGATAAATTTAATAAATAATGAATTAAAAATGAATTTAATAATTAACTTTCTTTATCAGAGCTATACATGTTATGAATATGTACGTTAAACAGAAACTAAAATCCTCCCATAAAATGCGATGCGATGCGGCCCGCTCCGCCTCTAGTCTACGCCTTGGCATTTTTGCAGTGTGATCCGATGTGACCCGCTCCGCCTCTAGTGTACTCGGACCTTTAGTGCTTTATTAGTCTCTATCTCGGAATCTGCTATTAGGGAGACACAACAAGTGTAAGAACCGAGTTAATTTCACTTTTGTAATAAACCTCTTGAAATTTCAAGAGCTAATTTCTTAGATTTTAAAAAATAGTAACATGGACAATCAGTGTGGCGTAGATGGGGAGGGGGAGGGGAGGAGGTTGCAAGATGGACAGCTGTCCACGGGTGCTGCATCAAGCAAATTGAATTGGAGGGGGAGTGAAAACCCATACTTCGTCCCAGGGCGCTACAAACCCTAGCATCGCCCCTGTGGGCAATTCTGTGAAGTCTCACGAAAGTCTCTTTAAATAGCTATACTTATTCTTTTAGGTAATCGGAGATGGTTTTGAACTACTGGGTTTAGGATAAAGATGTTGCCTAAACTCCCTTTGCCCTTTGTGAATCCTGAATGAATTGAAGGAATGATTTTATGTTTATCTGACCATTTAATTAATCGTTTGTCAGTGATAGGAGAAAACAATTTTGCAAGGCAACACTCGAGATTCCTCTATAATCTTTGTTACCTTTTTTGTAGAGCACACGTTGTTATAACGTTTGACAATTTAGTTAGAGGGTATTTCCTCGGAGCCTGTTATTTTATTATATTACTTACAAAAACCAATGATCTGATAAACACGAAAAAAAACGTAACTAATATTGTCTGAGCCGGGCGATATATTTAATTTTGAATTGCCTATGGCTTTGATTGCCTCCTCTTTCATTATTGGGTTATGTAATGTAGGATTAGTGTTATATTAGTGGGTAAGCGGGTCTTGAAGACGATTTATATAGAATGATTGATACTTATATATCGTTGTTTTAAGATCTCACAAAGGCCTTCTTTCTAAATGAAAGTAATGTTTTCCAAAAATTGGAAAAGTTCCTTAAGTTGCGTAGCGACCCAAATATGTGCATATTATAATTTTAATTTTTAGTCCTTGTAAGTTTTATATGATGAACTGATTTAGAGAGACTTTCCGCTATAAATACTTCTGGAAAACAATTTTTTACATTCTCCTAAACTCCTGCGAAGTCACCCCCCCCCCCCCCCCAATTGAATACTCTTGGTCAAACCACCCTTATTTTAGTATCCTAGAGAATATTTCTTTTTTTTTAATATGATCTTTTCCATGTCAAGTTGGCTAGGGTAGTGTAAATTGTATTGATAATATTTTAATGAAGTTCATCAGTCGCAAGCGCAAAGATAAATGCTACTGATGGAGATAATAACATTAGCCTGATGAAATTATCTTTATCATCACACGCACGTTATTTTTAATTTGATTTAAGTTAGTATTTTTTCGCAGATTAGATATATTAGGTTCTGATTTAATATTTAACGGCAGATTTACTAGTAAGTGATTACTAAGCCTAACATTAGTGGTTATTTCAAGATCATTTACATTAGATATACATACCCTTAATTTGCACCAAACAATACATATCAAGCTTCCTCCTGAATGTGATATACATGTTAAAGCCTATCCGTCTGTCAGACCTATCCGACGGGCTTCGCCCATTATTAATAAAAGAATATATTTGACGATATATAAATAAATTAACATTATTGAGAAGTCTGTATCTATAAACTGAATACACACAACTCGAAGACGATTGAAGACTGAACAATTTAGAGATGAATATTGTAAGTATGAATCCCTATCTCCTTAAAAGTATGTAAGAAAAATATTTATTTTATTAGGATGGTTGGTGGTAGGTACATTATTTTATTAGGTTCTTGAGAACATTTTTTTCTACCATAAATAATACTAACTATAAATTTAAATTTAAATATTTTTATTTAATGATTTCGATTGCAATAAGTAATAAAAGTATATGTTAATTATTTAAATGAAATATGTATATAAATATATATATATATTTTGTATATATATGTACAAAAATTCAAACATATTTAAACTATCCTCAATGAATCTAAAAGATGGAGATACAGGCAATAAGATTAAAAAAATATTAAAATTCAAAATATGTATTTATTTTTTTAATCTGGAGTGATGTTTTGTAAAATATTTAAAACTAAAATGTATCGTGTATCTCAACCTCTCTAGTGAAAGTTTAAATATAATTAAATAATAAAACAAAGAAACCATTTAATATGACAGGATGTATGAATTTTCTCATTCAAGTAAATTATATTTACCAGTGAGAGCTGGTTGACCAAGACTAATCTCGAGGTAAGATCTACAAGGGGTCCAATATTAGTTGGACCTGCCACTGCCACAACGTTATAGCTTTAATCACGGCAACCCGATATGCTACACCCAAACTTTTACTACTGATCAATACAGCAAATACATTAAGGGGGTAGGGAAATATATATAAAAGTTGCTATAGCAACTGAATACGTTTCTATTGTAAACAATACGGGTGAGAGTGTCTAAAAGAAAAAAAAAAAAAAAATCATAGTCTATGACCAGATTATTTTGACTTATTGTGATAGAAAACATGTGCAGTGATCATTATTCAAAGAAGATAAATACGTTACCACGAATTCTGAACGAAAAAGAGATATTAATAACAACTGCATTGATTTATATTAAAAAAAAACAGAAATCGCTGTCAAGGCTTAACCCTTACGCCGGAACATGATATTTTACCCCTTTTGCCGGAACATCCGTCTGTGAGACGGAAACACTGTGAAAAATGTTTTAACAGCAGTATTCTTGATCCAATAAGTATAATTTGGTAAAAACAATAATGCAACAAGATTATTTAAACAACGAAATGATATATTTACAAGAAAATACTTCTCAAACATACAAAATAAAATAATAATTCAAATTGAACATTTTAGGACAAAAAAAATTAAGGTACTATAAGAAAAAGGGATGTTTATAGTAGTTTAGTCTACTAAACATTGGGACAAAAGAATGTCATACTTTTGTATATAAAAGTGTGATATTACTTTGTCCCAATGAACATTAAACTAAATATCCCTTTATCGTAGTAGTTATTTAGTCAAAGTGGGTCAGATACGACATATTTACCAAAAAATTGAATTAAACACAAAACAAACACTTTTTTGTTAAAACGTGTAAAATTGATCAATATATCGAAATATGGCGACATTATAACAATCGATAGTATCGATTTGCGATATCAAATAGGGGCCCCATATACTGTAGTTCTACCGCAGCGATTGGTCTGGATGTTCGATATTGGGCATGGAATAGACTCGTTCAGTGGCGTAACTATGGACCCACACGGGCCTGCATTGGGGGGGGGGGGGGGGGGGGCGGGCCCAGTGCCAAGAGGCCCCCAGTTATAAATTCAAGAGGTTTTTTTTTTTTTTCTCATCAATTTTGTTTGGCGAGGGGCCCCCAAAAAGTTTTTGCGAGGGGGCCCTCAATGCCCTAGCTACGCCACTGGACTCGTTAGCTCTTTCTTCTGAATCAATAGCCTCTATTTCAGAATTACTACAATGATCGCAGGGCTGACAAACTGGGTCAAATGAGGGGTCGGAAGAAGAATCGTCAGAATCAAAATCAGAATCTGAGTCTTCTATTTGAGGAATCGCTAAGCTCATTAATTTTCTTGTGCAACTTGACACGTTTGGGGGAATTCTCTGAGCCATTATTCCTATAAAGAAAACATTATTTGTTGATAAAATGTACTATATTTAAGAAATAATAAAGAAACAAATTACATATAGGAAACTCCGTTTGCCATCTATTTACCGAATTGCGCGATAATCGGAACACCCGCCTGAGAGACGGGTATAAATTAATGCGTTAGCAGGAAGACCCGTCTCGCAGACGGGTATAAAAGTTGGCCTTTATGGGAACACCCGTCTGACAGACAGGGTGAGTTCTAGTAAAAATGTACTGAACTTGAAAGTAGGGACCCTAGAGCTGCGAGAACGCCTTCTTCCAGCAGTCTAGGAACTCACTGAGGCACATGTAAATAATAGGCCGCCTAGCATGCCATGCAGCGCTCCTGGCACTATTTTTGTAAACAATACCCGTCTGTGAGACGGGTGTTCCGGCATAAGGGTTAACATAAGAAAAGATTTTTATAAAAAATGTTATTTTAAAAAAGTTAAAGTATACTCATACGATTTTAAAAAAATTAAGATAACTCATCCATCTGCGCATATTCACTATTTATAAATTGTACTTTAATTCACGTAAAATTACAAAAAAATTGACAGATTAAAAAGAGGGGAAAATATTAAATAAATTAGACAATATTAAGGAAGTATAAGGGGGGGGGGGGAACACGATAGGAAGCTATGTGCCTCTTTAATTGACAGACTATTTTTTGTTCTTTTTGTTTTTGATGATTTTTGACGAATCATTCAACTGTTTAAGATTATATAAAAAGTCACGCTAGGATTTGAATTTGGCACAAATGGTGTAGTATACAGATTAAGCAATAGAGATATACTTAAAGTACAGTCAATTCTTAAAAAAAAGTTAAACGTTAGTAAATTGTGATTGTCACACCACAACTTGTTGTTATCCTCCATACATTCAAAAGATTATCAATGTACTTGCCTCATTCATTGAATTCTAAAAATATATCCTCAAGTCTAAATTGATTCAGGGCAAGCTAAGATGTTTGAATCATTATTTTAAGGTTCAGTAACAAATAAAAATAAAACGTTTTCAATTCAATTGTTAATTAATAAGGTGTTTAGATAAATTTAGCTAATTTTAGTTCTCTGTATTTAAAATGTCGATCCATTGATAGTTAAAATAATGGGACTAATCTTTCAAATTAAGTTGATTTCTTTACATCCAGTTTCACTCTCTTCATTCAAAAATTGCTTGACAATTGTATTTTTACTCGTTCATTATCTTTTTAGAAGGATTGATTCTCCGGAGGTTTAGTTAGTCACCCTTCCGCGGTCAAATTAAAAGAACTAGAATTGAGCCATTTTAGCTGCTAACGACATTTTGAAAGAGGGAGGACAAGCCTTGGGGCACCAAGGGGACTCTACAGGAGGGGGTTATTCACTTTAAAAACTCCGGGAGACAATCAGAAGGGGATTGCACCCCCTGCTTCCCCGCTGAATTGCAGGGGAACGCTCCACGGGGAGTTGGGTTAATTTTAAACCCGACTTTAACCCTGGTCTGATGATAGGGGGAGGCTGATTGCTCCTATTCTGTCCGGCTGTCGTCTTTTTGCCCTTCGACAAGTCCAACTCCCACCGAGTCGAGGGTGAAAACTCTCTAAGGTGACAATGGGTTCTTTAAATTCACTAAGATTATTATGCTCCGCCAGCTTTCAAAAGAGAAAGCGTATGAAGGATAGCGTGTTAGAAACATTTTTGAAAATCCTACTATACATTCATTTTATAGCCAACTGAAAGATAATATAAATTTCAATGAAATGATTCAGGATTAATAATTTTATAAATACTTCGTAGTTTCAGCTGAACTGGTTTTGTATAATAGTAGCGAAGGAAATATTTAAAAATAATCCGACGAATAATATTCGAAAACTTCACAATCAGATCAATTTCACTAATTTATAAAAGATTTATTGGTAAAATAATGTTTAAACTTTTAATGATAAAAATCTTGAATAATCATTTTCATGTAATTGGTCTTGGAACTCATTCATTCATATTTTTTAACCCTGACGATACAAAGCAATTTAATATTGCCCATGGACTTTATGGAACTAATAAAATGTTTGCATGTTTATATTTGCACTTTATGGAATTAATAAAAAATGTTTTGTTTAGTTCCTTTGTTTTCGTAATAACTATATTGTTGTATAAAGTTAACCACACTCATAGAAATCAACTAAAACCAGTGAGAGATGTATGGCTTTAAGATTTATGTGAACTGTCTATGGTAGTATCTATCTGTAGTATTGGGTTTAACGGAAAGAAAATCGCCAAGCGGGTTGGAATGAGTATTAAAATATAGTGGATAGGAAGGTGTATGTACGTTAGATTATGCTTCATATATTAAAAGGAAAGGGTACAGTAATGATATTTACCCAAGGTAGGAAAGGGGATAGAGGAAGGTTTCTCCCAGCTTAGTAACCCATGTGTGGCTTACTGCTGGGTGCTGCTATGTATATAGAGAGGCTCGGTGGCAAGTGTGTGCTTTGCCCTTTGGTGCAAGGCTTGCAGAACCCTGCTAGTCTGGGGGAGGTTCTCAGGTCCCTGTTTAAACCAGCCCTTATAGTATGGCAAGTCTTGCTTGGTTTGGAGTAGGTGTGTGTTCCTGCTCTCTTACCTTGCCTTCCCCCGGCCAGAGCAAAACTCTCCAGACCCTTCCTATGTTTGAAGAAGACCTTTAGAAAATGATTACTAAGCTCTCTCTGAAGCAACCCCATTCTTTAAAGAGGAGAAAAAAATCATTGCCCCAAGAAATTTAAAAAAAGAAAGAAGAGTCAAAACTTTAGGAAGTTTACTCTTTAGCCTCTTTTGTTAACAATTAAAATTACCACTTAAATAAATAATACGCACACACTCTCACACACATATTTTATAGTGTCTTTATAGTTGACACTATATTGCGAAGAGGAGCTGTTGTGATGTATAATCGGCAATGCTGTTTGGAACTCAATATAATAAGTAGTAAAGTAAATTAAAAACATTAGCTATACAAAAGTGACGATCATAGCAATATAGTTGAATTTCTGGTCAATTTTATAAGTGTATACAAAGAGTCCCAGGTAATGCTCCATGGTATAAAGGTCTCTCTGAAAATAGATATATAATTGCTGAAATTAATAGAGTAAGTGCCAACCACGGGATTTGCAAACAGTATGTACATGAAATTAGTAGATAGCCCGCTGTATAATACAGTAGAAGATCTGGAACATATATATAATAATTCACTGCCAAAGCAATTCATTATCAATAAAGAAATGATATACGTTAAATTATTAAGTCTACAGCAGAGTCATAGTCCAACCTTTTAACTATACCTCATTATTACCATCTACTTTGTCTCTGTTTATCGAATAATCTTCTACTCTCTTATAGAAGCCAAAATAAATAGTCTGCCAATTAGTATGGCGCATGGCTTCCTCATGTTCTATTTTGTATACTTTAATGATTTTTTGTTTTAAAACCTACATTGCCAGATTTATTTAATCCCCCCCCCTTCTTTAAATGGGCATGTCGAAGAAAATCAAATAGACTCCTTAAGACCTATGATGCGAATTTAATTAATATCGGACGAGTAGTTTGTAGTTTTTAAGAGAACCGGGGACCAAATATGTCATCAATTTCCATAGGATTACGTGCAACATAGGTAGTTAACACCTCACGCCATATAATATTTCTGTTTATTTTTTTATTTATTTTTTATTATTTTTTATTTATTTATTTATTTTTTTTTTACGATTCTGGTAGTATTCATACTACGGAACGATTAAATTTTAATTTAAATCAAATTATAATTATTATTAACTACGGGAAACAGACAGAGAAAAATAGACTCCAGCGCGGGGAATGGACGCCACTATTTCTGGTACGGCAAAGATTTTCAGCACTCAGTGAATCTTTTAAGTTGGATTGACATTTCACCCGACTAAATGCAATGCATAACTGCCCGTGTGAAAAAAAACAGCAAATCTTAGGTCAACACAAACTTTCTCTAACGTTTGTCCCTGTGACTTATGGATAGTAACAGCAAATGCTAGTCGGAATGGGAACTGCGAGCGTTGCAACAAAAACCCTAGCCCCTTCGATGATTCGAGTTGTATTCTAGGGATGTGAGCGTGAGCCCCCCTTTCCAGCATGTTCACGTGTCAGGATTTCAGCCTTGTTTAGGTTATCACATAGATCTTTTTTTATTTTATAAAATCACAAAAATCTTAATTTTGAATCATTTGAAAGTTTCCAAACATACTTAAGTAATTGGATTTTTATTAGTCAATTTTAGTTGAAACATTCGCCAAACCACATCTTGACAATAATGTGGGTTTTTAAATATCATATATATAATCTAGCAGTGCCCCGACGTCGACGGCACCGACTTAAGGCCGGGCCATACCTGTCCGCACCATGCACACACCGTATGACGTACAACACAAGTCCGTGTGTTGCATGTCATACGGTGACTGTGACGGGTGGCCGTGGCCACTCGCCACTCATGTCCGCACCATGCCCGCACTGTACGAGGGCCGTGCTTTCTATCTCACCTCCAACTTAGTATATTTTTTTATACTCACGCAGCTGTTTCATTGAGACAAAATGTTAAAACGTTTAACACATAGTGAATTAGGGATGGTAGCAATTGCGTTATAGTAAGAACATGATAATTGGAGAAGAATTCAACACAGATGTCGGAGAAGAATGAATGGGTCGGAGAAGAATGGGTCATAGCGCTTGGAAGAAAAGATCGGTTGAAGGCGAAATTTGCTCGCTGCTTCCTCATCTGATAGATGATCAGATGAGGATTACGAATATTTTAGAATATCGATTTCCACATTCAACCAACTGGCAATTACCTTCCAAAAACGTTTTTTATACTCTGCATGTCTATACTTTTCACTCGACATACAAAACTGGGAATTTTCAAATTAATTCAATTATTTTTTCGACCTCTATTTTAAGTAGAAAAGTAAAAGAATAGTATATTATGTTACTAGGCTGTGAAGTGAGTTTTCTCTTTACCGCGGCAATTACATTTACTGTTGAGCGAAGCGAGACAGTAAATATTGCCAAGGTAAAGAAAAAACACTTCACAGTCGCGTAGCATATGCTATTTTTTCCGAGGTAGCAGACAATGAAAAAACATTAAATATTAATCACTAATCAATATATAATAATAACAAATATTAGTACATACTTAAGACTTAAAAAAAGAAACCTTAAAAAGAGGTTACACTATAAGAAAAGATAAATAAAACGCATTGACATCTAGCGGATTTTAATTGTACTAGAAGCATTTCTACAAAGACTGCAGCGGTACTAACGGAAGTTTTGACAACTACCCGCCGGACATAAAAAATCTTTTAGTTCCTAGGACGTAAAAGATTTTTTCTTTACAGCTAGGAGTAATGAAAAGATTTTTTAAGTCCACGTAATGAAAAAATGGATTTTAGCTATGTCTTTTAGGCCCTAAAGTTACTATTTCACAGCCTACCACGGAAAAAATAAATTATCTAAATAGAGGTCCACAATTCAAACAAAACTAAACATTAATGTTTCATAAATTTTATTTATGCAATCGAGTAGTGTCCCGATTACGATGGATTTGTTTTTGCTTAGGCAACCTCATTTATTTCAATAAAAATGAAGGTTTCTTTTGATTTGTTGGTCTTCAAATAGATATTATAACTTAACTAAATAGTGTACGACAACTTTATCAAAACTAAACATTAAATTTTTTATTTGTTATCAATAAAAACAAAGGTTTGTTTTGATTTGTTGGTCTTCAAATAGATATAATAACTTATCAAAATAGTAGCCAACAATTTTATCAAAACTAAACATTATAATTATTAACATTATTATATTTTTGATTTGTTGTGTGTTAAAAGCTGTCACTTTTTGATTATGACATGTAATGTAAACCAACAATGCGCTTTCTTATCATACTGAGCCAACCGTCCCGTGTTTTTGTTTAACTTATAGGTTACATTTTTCTGCATCTGTACTTCTTTACTTGTACCCGTACCGTACAAGGCTAAAACCTTAACAACTCCCTTGATATTAGGCTCATTTTTCTTCTCTCACCGTCCCCTACACGTGGACATATCGATGGCACGGTTTTGATTCGGTTTTAGCGAGATCCCATTTACAGAGTTTTGTTCTTTTATGAGTTAAAGATATACGAGTATATGGTTAGTCGAATGTTATAATATTAATATAATATAAATAATGCGAAAACTAAAATATTATATATAGGTACCTAATTGTAGTAGTATAAATTAAAATAAAACAAGTACATTAGCGATTTAAATGGTTCAACTTATAATGTTTTACCGAAATATAATAGAATTTTTATATTTGTAATGCTAGAATAGTTTTTTTAAAAAATACATTAAGACCAATTATCAGCCAAATAAACTCATCCTTAGAAAAATTTGCAAAATCCTGTAACCCCAACTTAAACTTTCTCAATAATAACAATCCATATGATATAGCCAATTCGCAACAACTTAAAGAAAAATTATCCAACCTGATGAAATAATGATCTCAATAGATGTTACATCTTTATTCACCAATGTACCACTTGAGATTTTTAAAATTTTTTAAAATAGTTTGAAAAGGGGTTGTTTTATTTATTTGCCTAGAGAGAAGCAAAGAACTAGATATATTTTCGTTTCTTTCTACATTGAACTCTACCTATATACAAAAAACTCAAGTTTTTATGATTGCTATATAGAAGTGCCTTAGAATTATGATGATTCAGTGTTAAAATAACAAAACTTTAAGGCTCATATAATATCTTATGTAACTATATATATATCTAACTAGGTAGAGGTGTGAAACTTTTATTTTTGGTTTTGATTTAATTTTATAAATCGAAGTATCTTTATATGGAATAATAAAGGGGTCTCCAAAGTGCCTTGAGTTGATTATATAGATATCAGATTGGGTTAACTTTTAATTCTGTTTCTCCAATACTCGGATTTTATTCCTAATTAAGTTCATTGGCAAATTATTTTATCCAATGGGAGGGAGGTATTAAAATAAGGAGGAAGATATTTAGAAAACTCGCTCCTAGATATTCTCGCTTGGTAAAATAGCTTAAGTGTTTCTTTACGATAGTTTAAGATAAATTATAAACACATCTTGTATTTATAAATATATAATAATTGTAAATGCCCCCTAGAGTTTTAGAGCAAAATGAAGAAATTTCGACAAAAAATAAGGATATCTAAGCTGATATCATCATGAATGCTAATATAATCGGAAGACGGGGGTGTACTATGTTGTATCGTCATCATAGAGGAAGTAGACACGAAAGTAGACACTTTGTTCTCCCTGAAAGTAGACACGTTGTAGTTAAGGGAGAGGGGCTAGTGAGGATGTGGGCTAGAAACTGCTTAATTTACACTACTGTTCTGCTTAATAAATCTTCAAACTTCTAAAAGATTACGGAAGTTCATTCCTAACGAGTAGATAAGACAATATATAAGTGAGGGAGTGGGGGGAGGGGTTGATAGCTCGAATAGGAGAGCAGTTGGGTCTCCTATCAATAAAGTTAAACAGCATCAGGCGTGGTAACTTGGAATGGTAACTACAGATCTGGGTTCAAATTCAGGACCGCCCCTCCTCCCTCCTCATGGTGTATACTCAGCATCGCCATATAAATAGGTAGCTGCTCATGTTAAGTAGTGATTAACTTGTGTATGCCAATCGAAAGGACTATACAGTTAGTGGAGAGGCAGTTGGGTTATGGTTATATATATATATATATTGCATATTTACTCTTCTAGATATATGTATAGGTATAGGTGATAATTATGATAAGTTTGAGCGCATCTAGAACAATAACCTGTAGAATAGGCAATAGTCCCAGAAGTCACCTTAAAAAAACCATAATACATTAAAAAGTAAAAGTAAAAATGGAGGTGGGAGCTCTCAATAGCTTGAAGGTGCCAGAGCGAGAGCTCTGTCATAGACTGGTCCGAGGGATAAATTCATATAATTACTGTATGATAATAATATCAACTTTGATTCAATATACTGATCAGATCATGTTAATTAGAAAAAATATCATTTTATAAGAAAATTAAATTGAATATTTAAGATAATAATTGTGAATGAGGAAGTATGTATGATAATACTTATTAATAATACATAAGTATCGTCTTAATGATATTTATATTTTTAGCAGTCTGTAATGCAATAGTTAGTTCGTTAATGT
The DNA here is from genome assembly GCA_951217055.1 of Gerris lacustris. Lineage (NCBI taxonomy): Eukaryota > Metazoa > Arthropoda > Insecta > Hemiptera > Gerridae > Gerris > Gerris lacustris. The sequence continues at coordinate 102,101,139 of OX578276.1, read as the reverse complement.
ATTTTGGTATTAAGTACTCAAAGTAGTGTTTTCTTATTGTTGTTTCACATAATGGTAACTGAACTATAAGTTTCTACTTAGATCTTGAATTACATGAATGACAAAGCATTATTTTTTCTTTAGTAAAATATTTTAACAAATTAATTTTCTTATTAAAGTTAATTGTATTAGAAAATAATGGGTCTTCATATCAAAACATCATAAATTTAGGCGATTGGAAGCGAGGAAACTATGTGCCACACTAATTGGCAGACTACATTTTAATTTGATGTGTTTTAGAAAGGACCCTCAAGAAACATTAAAGTTTTTTTTACTCAGCATGAATATCTAGATACTACAGAGTTTTCTGAATCCCTCCTCCCTTAATTATCTAACTAAAATATTTTTTTTAAAAGAAACTATTTCCCATATTATTTTATGATGATGTACTCTATAGTGAGTCCAGATCTTTGCTATTAGACAGACCATGGAGAAGTGCTCTAAATATAATATTGGCGTGTATTCATAGACTTCAGTCAGACCTTCGATTTTGTTAAGAGACAACGTCTAGTGGATGCACTGAAGAGCTTTATAGTTTCCACAATGTTAATTAAATATGACTCTTCACAACTCTACATCTCCTTTTAATATAGCCCTGGAGAAGGCGATGTGACTCTTACTATAGCAAATCCCAGTAGGAAATATGTTTAACCGGATACAGCAATGCTTGGCCTTTGCGAACGACATCGTTTTAGTTGCCCGCGAAAAGGCGATCTTGAAGACACTTATGTGGTACTTCGGAACGCAGCCAAGAAAATGGGACTGGAAAACCAAATACATATATGCTTCTATAAAGGAGAAGTGCCGATTTGGGAAGAGGAAGCGCACCTAGGGGCCATAGTCTCAGGTAACAACAATGTTTCAGAGGAGGATATCTATTGGCAACCGGAGCTATTTTGCCCTCCAGACAGTTATCAGGTCCCAAAATGTTAGCCGGAATACCAAACTGTTGGCGCACAAAAGTACGATAAGACCTACGGTAGTCTACGGGTCCGACTCATGGACATTAGTAGCTAGCAACTAGGAAAGGTTGAGACGTTGGGAACACGTACATCCTTAGGACCTTTATAATCAAACTGATATTGTTAGCGTTTAAAATACTGGAAGAATTTGTTGGCTACGTCTCGTAACTAGGATGGATAAGGGAAGAGTCCCCAAAACACTTATGGAGGGACATCCTGGAGGAGGTAGAAGAAGAGGACGACCCAGTTCAAGATGGCTAGGATGATGTCACCAGACGACCTGATAAGGATGGGTGTACACTCATGGAGGATATGCGCGCAGTATAGAGGCAATTGGAAAGGCATATTAAAGGAGGCCAGAACGGGCTTTTGCGCCGTGGATGTGTATACTCTTTAGTGTTAGTGCGTATTTAAGGACATCCAAATAGAAATATTGAGTGAATGGTAATCGCATCCTTTTCTTATTACTCTGAAAATTTATTATGTTAGTACATTACAAGAAAAAATTGCATAATCTAATTTATGAAAATATCTAATACATTTATTTCCAATGTTAGTAGAGACGTGATTTATTTAAGACCAATAGCAGAAGGAATTGCATAAAACATTATTCATAGGTTTCAAAATGAGCTTGTAAGGGCAGTTTCTGAAGAGTTGAAGGAAAAATGCACCTTGGGTAGTAGGCTCGCATGCCAACTTATACTGTAATCGTAATTCAATTTACTATCAGTCATAATTAAATCGAGCAATTAATACCGCGGTTTAAATTACTTATAAGTGCTTCTGTTTCGATGTTCAACTCTAAAGCAACGAGATATGCGAGCTATAATTGTCTGTCGCAATCTAGATAAGAAGTACGCCTGTCTATAGTTTAATATCCGCTCTTACGGAGTCAGCAATAAAAACTGCTTATACCAAAACAAGAGATTAATCTGAGATAAATCCTTCGCAAATTACATTTTCTCAACTAAAGTATTATTATTAAAAGGAAAGAAGCAAAGGCACTGCATTATAAATTGTAATTTTAAAAAAAAATATATTTTTATATACAAAAATTGTTTAGAGTTATAATTATAACGAAAGGGAAGTGTAATACGGTAACTTAAAAACATGATTTAGGGTGATAGCATCATGGTTTTGAGGCAAAACACTGGAGGATACGTGTAAAGGGACTGGATACAAAGAGCGGCCGAAATAGCTCTCATAGTTTCACAGTTGGCTGAAGCTAGCACAAGTCCGATCTAAAGCTACCAGTAATTATACATCTGGACACAAAATATAATAATACTCTTTACAACGGTTACTATACATCAGTGAGTTTTAACTGGCTATTGCCTCTCTATAATCCTCTGCACAATTTATATTATACTAATCTTTTGACTAGCTTTATTTTTTCTAAAAAAATATCCTCATTAAGCCAAAAAACTAAGTGTAGATATACATATTTGCATATGTCTTATTTACACATACTCCTAAATATATGAATATAACCCACTCTCTTAAATAAATTATATTCTTATTCATCCAACGATTTTTTCCTTCTTTTTATTTTACATGATTCATTTTCAATTACATATTATTATCTTAAATGCTCGTAATAAATTCTAATACTTAAGAAACACAAAATTTTTGTAAAAACCTATTTAAGTGGTGTTATTGTTTTGAGAGTATAAGTGTAGTATACAGCATATAAGTTAAAGTTTTTTTGTTTTCTTTTTGTAAAATAAATTATTTTCTACTATAGTCTTCGTCAAATTACACCGTGTAATCTATTCTACCCTCTCTAAACTTTCAGTGGTCGTCGTTATTTACAAATTTTCAAATATCACCGCCAAACACATCGGAAGTATATTTAATAATCGGCTAATTCGATTGATTTTGTTAAACAAGTGACTGGTTATCGTATTGTCGTCGAATAATAATATATTCTGTGGATGTTTCAGCTTTTTAGGTAGTCGGGATGTGGTTTTAAAATAAAACACAATATTTGTCTCTGGCAAACATTGTGAGCTAATAAGAAGCGTGTAATATAAAAATGTAATAATTCAACGTTTTATTAAGATTTTTTTATTTTTTCATTCCTCAGCAGTTACATTAAGCTAATGTATAATATCCACTTTATACCACATTCCTATTGTCTGGTTTAATAAATATACTTATAAATATTAACAACTCAAGATTTTAAATAAGATACTATAAATTTAGGAAGAATCCAAGTTGGAATGTAAAATTGTATCTTGTAAGAATTTAAAGTAACGAGTAGGTAGCTAGATACTAGTAAAGTCGGGTAAAGGCTTTGAGCGAAGATGTCCAGGTGTTACCAAGTTGTTGGCAGCTCACGTTTTTGAGCTGAAGCCAAAACGACATCTGGCCTAGGGCACTCAGGTGCAAAAATTGAACGCATAAACAACTCTCTCATCTCGAGCTGGACCCTTACATACCTGTAAAGCAAATAGCCTCTCTCCTATCTAATAACTAATGATTATGAACTAAATTAGAATTTTAATTAAGGTCACACTTAATACTAAGAAATATAAGGTTCATTGCAGAAATCATTAAGAATGAGCATTGAAACACTAAAAACCTATATCCTAAGATTAGTCCAGTTATTTTAGTCAAAAATATGCCTTCTGTTCCGAAAAAATCGGAGCCAAAATTTTTTTTTAAGATTGCTTCATTTTGACGTTCTGAAGAACATATCCTAAATCAGCAACGAGATCGTTGTCGCGTTAAAAGATATTCAAGGGCAAAGGTCACCAAATTGTGTTAATTGCGAATATCTCGCTTCCTATGGCTCGGACACCAATTAACGTGGTTATCAAAATTAAAGAAACCAAAATTTTCCAGAAAAAATGTTTTATTCAATTTTTACGTGCAATGAACGGTTTACGGACTATGGGGCGAAGAAAATCTATGAATATTTAGTATCCGTCGTCGCACCATTTTTTACGTATTTTTACAAATATCTCGCTTTCTATGGCTCGGACACAAATTAAGGTGATTATCAAAAAGCAAGATTATTAAATTTTCCACACAAAAGGTGTCATTCATTTTTTACGTACAACGAACGGTTTAGCAAAGATCTAGTTTATTATAACTTGCATAGTGTTTGTTTTTGCACGACATTTTTCGTATTTTGGTGAATATCTCGTTTTCTGTGGCCCGTAGACCAATTGAGGATCCGAGCAAAATTAAAGAATATAAAATTTAACACAAGAAGCGTTAAGTTCATTTTTTACGTACAACGAACCGTTTATGTAATAAAGTGCTCCGAAGTTTATGCAAAATGCGTATTAACGACCAATAAGTTTGGTTTTTCCTCGAGAAAGTTTCACGGTGGAAACTGTTATTCTATACCTACCAGGGACATTTCAAGTTTGTTTGGACATAGTTTGAAAATGTTGGTGCTTCAGGGTTTTTTGAGCTGAGCGAAGCGAAGCTCTTATACTACACTTTGCATTTATTCTGACGCATACTCCTCCTGAACGGCTGAACCGATCTGCACAAAATTCGGCACGGTCATAGTGACCAACCACAGGAAGGTATAAATCTGAAATGGTCCAAATTGGTACACAGGGGTACGGGGTACGGGTTACAAAAGTTTCCTCCTCAACGGCTAAACCGATTTGCACGAAGTTCGTTACTGTCATAGCGACCAACCACAGGAAGGTATAAATCTTAAATGGTCCAAAAAAAAACAAACAAACAAGAAAGCAAGCTAATATAAACGTAGTAACAAGAAAGCAAGCTAATAAAAACGTAGTAACAAGAAAGCAAGCTAATAAAAACGTAGTAATCAGTTAATATGACCCTTATCTTAATTTAAAATGGTCAATTGAAATACTATTGGTAAATAAAGTTGTTTATGCCATTAAAGGAAGCTAATCAGGGGTCTAGTGAAATTGGTTCCGGAGTTATCACAATGTCTAAATTTTCACATAAATTCGTTTGTTACAAGTACCTATGTAAATAGAATTGTAGTTGTGAATTAAGTATAAAAAATGCACATAAAAGGAAGGAATGAAGGCAAAAGAAGGTAACCATCCATGGCGGCAACAGAACCACCTTGGCGAACGATACGTGTTGGTCTGCCAGAGACCAGTAAGGGTAACTTTTATATAATTGTAGTTGACTCGTATACAGGGTGTCACAGAATAACTCTTCCTAATTTTTTGAAGTAGAGGGCACCTAAATAAACATATTTTATTAATAAACTAGTGTCCAAAAAATATCTCGGTGACAAGATAAAGTATAAATCTTTAAAAACAATCTCAATTTCTACAGTAAAGAGTAGTTACTTAATTGAAGCAGTTAAGTTAAGGAACATTTTATTATAAATAATACTGCATTATAATTTTTAAAAATTGTTTGAAGTTACGACCACCCATTTTCGATACACAAGTTTTATTCGATACAAAAGCCACCTACTCTTCTTCGGTATTAACAGGTGTCTCATAAACCAGTGATTTAATATGACCCCAAATAAAATAATCAGCTGGAGGAATATCTGGTGAACGTGCCGGCCTAAAAATTGGTTTACCTTATCCGATTCATCTCAGCTTATGTTTGTTGAGACAAGCGAGGAAAAAGGATAGATACTATGAACCAATGTTAGAAATGCGTTTAGAAACTTTTAAGGTTTGTATTCCTCGTTGAAATTTAATGAGCTTTTCAATGGTTTTTTCAAATTTGCTTTAAGACCAACAGTTTGGGAGATATGACAATTTTTATGAAGGAAACTCGTGCTTTACAGAAAAACCAGAAAACCCAAAATATCTCCCTTATACTTGAGAATCGGAGAGGGGTCAAGAGGAAATTTTTTGTTGCTTTTGGGGTGTAGAACCACCTCCCGAAGTTTGTAACATTTATCGTGAAACACCCTGTATATATACATGTGTGTGTGTGTGTGTACAAATAAAATTTTATGATTGCACATTATTAGAAAATTATTGAGGTCCGTCTGGATTGACCGAATGTCAAATATACACTTGAAGTTGATCAGTAGACTTCACGTCCGAAAAAAAAAAATTTAAAGAAAAACAGAAATTTTGTTTTTAATGAAGCAATGCGTTTGGTCGTGACTAACAAACAAACAGATGAATTGATAAAGAGTTGAGTAAAATAAGAGACCTAGCTCGGTTAAAAAGCCATATTATACCACTCACGGACTCATCCAGCACAGTATCTTTCAAACCACTGGACAAGTGACCAAGGAATATTGTAGGTAGGTTCCTTTTACCCTCTAGGTGCATGCTAAGCAATCATTAAAGGGTTTACCATCGGTGAAATTAAATTATTGCTCATGATGTGACAATACTTTAGCAAAATAATTATAATATTTTTTGAGGACAGTTAAGTATCTAAAATTAAAAAATAATAACACTCGGTACCGAAAGACGGAAATCCAGCAAGTTATTCATATTTAATAACAGAATAAGTTTTTATCGTAAAACACCCTAATATAATATATATATATATATATATATATATATATATATATATATATATATATATATATATATATATAAAATGAGGATATCCCTACCGTCAATACTTGCTTGATCTGGAGATCACTGGACCGGTTTCGGCTAAACGCCATCATCAGCAGAGTCGAAGTCTCTCGTAGCACTCAACACACTTATCGAGTCTACATGAGAGAATGAAGTTGGAAAGGTGGAGGCAGATGAAGATATATATACAAAAGAAGTAGGATAAGGAAAAACCCGTGAGACGGGGGTGTCAGGTGCACAGACGGCGAAAAAACAAAGGGAAGAGTGCGCGAAAAAGAAGATGATGTAATGAAGGGAAGGTTGCGTAGAGGGATGATGCAATAGACGAAAGGGTTGAATAGAGACAAGGCGATGTAATAGAGTGAAGGGTGGGCGACGGACAGAGATGATGTAAAGAACCATAAGAGTTGGCATAGAGAAAAAGAAAAGGATGATTTTAGGAGGGGAAGAATAATAAGAGAAAAAGTTGAGAAATTGATGAAGGAAAAGAAAAAAGAGATGGGTGTTCGAAAAGTTCAGTCTAGTCTAGGTCTTTTACTTAGCGTATGCGTTAAGGTTGTGTCGTCTCGTTTACGTTTGTTGGTTGGTGGTTTAAGTGCTGAAAATGTTACGTCAGAGTTAGTGAGTAATTGTTCGTTAATTAAGGTCTTGTTGGTCGTCCTATGTTTGTAAATTTCAAGTTTTTCAAGTATGTCGAGTCTTGGTCCTTTCTGTTCTTTGTGCAATAATGTCATTGATTGGTCAATTGTCGTCGGTTCGTGTCCGTGTTTGCGTAGGTGGTTAGTGAAGTTAGAGTCTGTTCTATTGTATATGTAAGATCGTATGTGTTCTTTATACCTAGTTTGTAAGTTGCGTCCTGTCCTTCCTATGTATACTTGGTCGCAGTCGTTGCAAGTTAGTTTATAAATTCCACTATTGTCATAAATGTTATTGTTAGTCTGTCGTTTTATTAGTCTGTTCCCTATGTTGTTTGTTGTTTTGAAAGCTGTCTTAATGTCGTATTTGTTGAAAAAGTTTGTGAGTCGATAAGTCTCTTTGCCTACGTAAGTTAGTGCAGTCCATTGAAAGTCGTTTGGTGTCGTTTGTTGTGTCATGTTGGTCCTATTCTTGTGTCGTCCTACCAGTTTGTTTATGGTACGTTTGTGAAACGTACGTTTGTGAAACAAACTGGTAGGACGACACAAGAATAGGACCAACATGACACAACAAACGACACCAAACGACTTTCAATGGACTGCACTAACTTACGTAGGCAAAGAGACTTATCGACTCACAAACTTTTTCAACAAATACGACATTAAGACAGCTTTCAAAACAACAAACAACATAGGGAACAGACTAATAAAACGACAGACTAACAATAACATTTATGACAATAGTGGAATTTATAAACTAACTTGCAACGACTGCGACCAAGTATACATAGGAAGGACAGGACGCAACTTACAAACTAGGTATAAAGAACACATACGATCTTACATATACAATAGAACAGACTCTAACTTCACTAACCACCTACGCAAACACGGACACGAACCGACGACAATTGACCAATCAATGACATTATTGCACAAAGAACAGAAAGGACCAAGACTCGACATACTTGAAAAACTTGAAATTTACAAACATAGGACGACCAACAAGACCTTAATTAACGAACAATTACTCACTAACTCTGACGTAACATTTTCAGCACTTAAACCACCAACCAACAAACGTAAACGAGACGACACAACCTTAACGCATACGCTAAGTAAAAGACCTAGACTAGACTGAACTTTTCGAACACCCATCTCTTTTTTCTTTTCCTTCATCAATTTCTCAACTTTTTCTCTTATTATTCTTCCCCTCCTAAAATCATCCTTTTCTTTTTCTCTATGCCAACTCTTATGGTTCTTTACATCATCTCTGTCCGTCGCCCACCCTTCACTCTATTACATCGCCTTGTCTCTATTCAACCCTTTCGTCTATTGCATCATCCCTCTACGCAACCTTCCCTTCATTACATCATCTTCTTTTTCGCGCACTCTTCCCTTTGTTTTTTCGCCGTCTGTGCACCTGACACCCCCGTCTCACGGGTTTTTCCTTATCCTACTTCTTTTGTATATATATCTTCATCTGCCTCCACCTTTCCAACTTCATTCTCTCATGTAGACTCGATAAGTGTGTTGAGTGCTACGAGAGACTTCGACTCTGCTGATGATGGCGTTTAGCCGAAACCGGTCCAGTGATCTCCAGATCAAGCAAGTATTGACGGTAGGGATATCCTCATTTGATAACGTACAAACTTGCGGTAACTACTCAAAATTCGATATATATATATATATATATATATATATATATATATATATATATATATATATATATATATATATATATATATATATATATATATATATATATAGAATAGAATAGAATAGAATAGAAACACATTTTTATTTCAATATAAAATTAAAAGATTCATAACTGTATGTATAAGTATAAATGTGAACAACTTTGGTGAATTGACACCGTTAAGTGGGTTGGCAAACCTTACAAAAATATAATACAGATTTCCTCATTCTAACTAATAGATAATACAGATAATTAGAATTGTTAATCAATATTTACATTAACAAGTAGTAAATTTAAGAAAAATATTTTTAGTTACAATTTATTTATTTATTTTTCTTTCTTTTTTATCAAAATTAAGAAGTAGAAAAATATTTTTAGTTACACATTGGTATCAATATAAGTAAGAAAATTATAATGTTACTTATATTTTTATAATCAAAATTAAGAAGCAGAGAAATTAGGAAGAGATATTCTCTGTTACAGATTGGTAGCATAGGTAAGAAAATTATAATGCTACTTATTAGGTACTATTATTTATTTATTTTTTTTTTTATTTATTTATTTTTTTATTTATTTTTTTTATTTATTATTTATTTTTTTTATTTATTTATTTATTTTTTATTTTTATTTATTTTTTATTTTATTTTTTATTTATGTATTTTTTTTTTACAAACTATTAACTAATCAACTATTTATTTTATTGTCATCATTTAATTAATTATAATTTTGTCTATATAATAAATAATGTGTAGAGAAATACAGAAAAGGGATGAGAACAAAGGTAAAATAAAAAATAATAACTTCTTAACATGCAAAAACTTTTAACTTATTCCCAATTCCATTCTTGTACTAACGAGTACCTGTATCTCCAAGCTACCCTTGCAAAATTTACTAGGCTTTTCCATTGGTTACCATTAAGTAATTGGATAAAATCCACATAATTATACTCTCTAACCCCTAAATGAGCTATCCTGAATTCCTTCAAGACACAACATTTAGCTATAAAGTGATAAGTGTCCTCTATGTCTTATATATATATATATATATATATATATATATATATATATATATATATATATATATATATATATATATATATACATAAACACCGGTATAATGTAAATATATTAAACAAATTAATATGGAAAAAAATAATAAAAAGAAGAACAACAAAAAAGAAAATGATTGGCTATAAAAAGTAAACAAGCATAAGCATTAGGCATAAGCATATTATTTCGTTGGTATTGTCAATAATATTTTAATGAAAATGGAATTCTAATGAATAAAATCGGATAATTTTAAAAATAAAAATAAGAGTAGAATATTAATTATGAACAATTCATCTCTGTCTAGTTAATATTGTACCTGTGAAGTGATAATAGAACTGAAATGATGATTAGGTCAACATCAGCAATGGTCAAAAATTAAAAGTGTTTTTCACCCGAGTGGTGTTCGTGCCAAATCTGATAAATGCGTTATCGTTTCTCAAAGACATAAAAGTAGCGTGTTTAATTGCACTCAGAAATACAGGTGAGTAACTTAGATGGTTATCTCGTACATACATTCTCTTTGGGGGTCTACTTCGTTTAACAATCATGCGGACTTTTAGAGATGGAAAAAATAGACCAGAAGTTTTAATTATTAGTACACAACTGTAATGTAAATCAGAGGCTAAATAATAGAAAAGCCGTAAATTTCTTACACTTATAACTTTATGGCTCTAGATCCTATAATTCTCGAACTCGGATAATCTTTAAATATATTTAGAGATATTATAGAAATGATGGAGGGTCATAGAATGAAAATATATTTATCTGCCAACGTTAATACAATAACTGAGGAAAAAATATAAAACTTAGGAACTAGATTGTTCTCTTCAAAGAAGTTATTGCCGTTTTCTCTCTGGGTATCAAACCTAGATTCTTTTTTGGTTTAACTCTTGTTTAGGTTAGGACAGAATTTTAAGTAACATCTTATCCAAGAAACAGCTTAGTCGAATGTTGTAATATTAATATAATATAAATAATGCGAAGACTAAAATGTAGGACATTAGCGATTTAAATGGTTCAACTTATAATCTTTTACCGAAATATAATAGAATTTTTATATTTGTAATGTTAGAATAGTTTTTTTTAAAAAATACATCTTATTTTAATTTCTTCTTTTTTGAGTCACGTCGTAAAAGAGATGTGTCTTTAATTCTCCTAAATTTAAAAAAAAATCTAATGTAAGTTAAAATAAATAATTTAAAACAACTTCTGTTAAGTTGGATTCTTTTTAAACTTAACTGAGTAAATATTGAAAGCCAGGCAGAAAAAATCTAATAATTCCAAATTATCCATTAATTACTAGTATTATTAAATTTGCAAAACTGTGAACTTAATACAAGCAATTATTGATCATGTTTGACTGCTGTAAATTGATCGTCTTTTAAAAATATTTAATAACAAAAGCATTTTATAATTCAGCAAAAATTGTAAAGCAATGTAATGATAGACATTACAAGGTAGAAGTTAAAAAGTTGACTTGACTTGTCGTTAGTTGAATTCCTCTGTGAAGTTGTGAACGAGTATGCACCTGCGAGCCAGCGGTCAGTCAACAAATTAAAAATAAAAACAAGAGTCTTGTTTAATACCTTCTTAATGGATTCTTACGAAGAGGAGGCACCTGCCACGTTTAAACTTCACCTGCTTCATCTGGTCATCCCTTATCTAACCATTCCACTAATAGATAAGCTTAGCACTAAAACCCTTCAAAGGTTCTCTGAGACTTAGTGGATGTTAATAACCCGTACTAATGGTCCATTAACTCAACTTTATGTCTTTTCTTAACACTCTCTTATCTTCTAATACCAACAATATATAAATAGCATATTAGCGATGAACCAGCTAATAAAGATAATTCTCAGACAACATTCGTTTTATTATTCCAGTAATGAGGTGTTTATTTTATTTCTCTTCAGGTGTTAATTTTTGCTAATATATTCTTCAATCTGTTCCTTTTGTTTATTTCTTCAAGGTAGCATAGTAATAATATAACAAAAATCTAGATTACCATTGAATGAAACTACCAATAACAGGTGAGGATAAGATTTGGAGAAATTAAGATTCTAAATCAGGATAATTTTTTGGTTCAAAAAGCAATCCTTATATATTATAAGGTATCTATATGTATGTATATAGATAGTATAAGGTAATTTAATTATAAGACTATTTGCATGTCATTATATTCTCAGTGAAAACCAGAAGCAAATTATTTTCGAGTATCTAGCGTACATAATAAATAATTAGATGCAAGTAATAGATTAATTGTTTATCGTGATATAATCAACTAATTGTTGGATCTGAGTTAATTGTAACTTTCTATACTATTATTTGGTTAACTTTTGTGATCTTGTTTTCATCTATTTTGTTTTGAGCTTACCGAAGATTACGAACGCATTGTGATCGCCTTTTTGAATCTGATTCTTTTTGTGTCTAAATTAAAAAAATAATTTTTAACACCAGGGTCAACTTGTTGGCGAACCAACAAAATATCTTAAAAACCATTTTTCTGGATTTCATTAAATTTATATAGTAGTAATAATTTTAATTTAAATTAGTGGATCCATTTGGGTAGAAAGAAAAAGACCAAATCTTTACATTTGCGGCAACGTTTCGGCCTAGCCGGCCATTTTCAAGCCTAAAACAAAATATATTTGTTGATAACTACAATATTGAACACGAATAAACCATATAGTACGGACTAGAATGAATAATAAATACCTTACAGTTTAACTGGAGTCAGTGAAGTCACAGGTACATAATGAGAGTAAAATTTTAAAAACTAAGTAGGAACTATACAAGGCAGTTCCGCCGTCTAAATATCACTATTTCCACTGACTCGTCGCAAAACCGGATAACAATAAAAAACAAAAACGATTGAAACATGATAATAAATTAAATAACAATAGGTAACAATTAAGCTAAAATTAAAAACGATATCACAGATTATGAATTAAAAAAAAAAACCAAAACAAGCAGTGATAACATGCCTGTCTCTTATCATCCTGGTATCACCTGTTGTGTTTACGTTACTACAGTTAAGTTGTTATAAAAATTAAGTATAAAATAAAATTACATAATATATAAATAAGCGTTAGTATAAGACTAGGATTTAATCATAAATTTGAAAAGAGGTACGTTTAACTGAAACAAATTTAAAGATAACTGCAACCGGCCACGTAATCAAGAAGGCATAGCTTGTTGTCCACGGCGGGGATTTTGCTTCGAGTGATCGTAGTATATTCCACTGTAGAATTTGTTTAGAGACCGAGAATCTGTTTTGATATTGACAGTCTTGTCAGATTTTATTGCGATTGTCAGAGCTTCCTTCATTTTTCTTCTGTTCGTTTTGGTCTCTCTCCCTATGATCTTCGTCTCTTCAAATACAAATTTATGATTGGTGGCCAAACTGTGACTAGATAAAGCTGTGTTCGTATTACCCTTATTCTGGTCGTATTTGTGTTGCTCAATCCTATTTATAATAAGCTGATTACTTTCCCCGATATATGACTTACTGCACTGTCCACACGGTATTTCATATATGGTGCCAATGGAGTGTTCAAAGGGTATTTTATCTTTCAGGTTGTGATACATTATATAGTAGGTTATTATTAGCCTATTGCTAGCTCCGTATCCATTTCAATATTCTGCGCAATATTTCTGCTCTTCCAAATGCGCAGTCATTTCTTTTTATTATCACCTACATCTTTAACAGGAATAATCTTATTTTTAAGAAATTTGGATGGTTTGTCGAAAGAAGACAGATATGATCTTATATTAATTTCAAAATTTCAACCGTCTGCGCTCATTAAATATTGCTAAATTGTCACTTTAATTCATGTACATACAAAACAGTTTTGACAGATGTAAATAAAAAGGGGGGTAAAAGATTATTTAAATTGGACGATAATAAGTCGTAAAAGCAGCACCACTTAAAATCATGTTTTGCATTTAGATTTTAGTAGCTATTTTAAGATGCGTTTTTGTACAGGGCTGCGTTATAAAGTTTCTATAACCACGTTATGTGTATTAATCGCAAATAAGACCAGCCGGACGAGAGTACAGAGCACATTCGCTATTAAAACAAATAAAGAATTGTTACTCGTCCTACATCGAGTCAGAGAAAAATTTGCATATTTGTTGTCGGAAAGCCAAGACTGGGTAATCTTATCTTGAAGCCGAAGAGAGAAAAAACACTTTTTAGAGTGTTGATATTATGAGATGTTGTTAGGTGGTATAAAGGAGCAAACCGGCCAAGTCTAGAGGTAATATCCCATGGCGAGGAAGTCACGTTGGCGGTACATCTGCTCTAATGGCGGGGCTACAGTGCGTTTCCTGTCTTCAGATCCCAGATAAGAAGTCCGGCGGCAAATTGGGAGAGCCCGGGGAAACTTCAGGACGATGACACCTCCCCGAGATACCTATCTGATGTTACCTCTTTGTACTCAACTACCTCTACAAAACCGACACTGCCAATTATCTAATTGAGGGTACTATCCGGGTTTTCACACCTCCTTGTCTCAGGGTCGTATCGAATCCATCGGGACATGCCCGACGACAAGGCTCCAATAAACGACACCTTGGCTGGGACAACTTGTTACCGTCATTACCTCTATACAAATAATCGCCTTGAAAAACGGACATCTTTATTCATTAGCCTCTTTGATATCGTTTACGATAAAGCACACAGGAGACATCCGAAATAAACGGCTTCTTCCTTGTAAAAAGGACAGTAATAATGTTTTACGGTCAAATGTTAATTAAAATTCTTGTCATTAAAGTCTTTGTTATTTTCAACGAATTCTCTTTTGACATTTTAAATTAATTATTTCATATTTTTACCAAAGTTTTCCATTAATATCATATATTGCAAGTCTCACAACAGAGGTGACAGTTATTATAAAGAGGTTTATACCCAACGGGATATTTTAACCTCTCTACTCGTTTTGTACTTGCTACATTTTAGGACAACCGCAACCGCAGTGATTTTATCGGGGTTTAGCGTGAGGTCATTGACTAAACCGGTGTACGGAGGGTGGTCGGGCCTTAGGTAAGGGCCAAGCCTTGCGGTCTAACTCAAAGTATGACAAATGCTACACAGAAATCAGTCTACCTAATGTCAATCTGTCATGCCAGTGTTAGCTTAAACATTATTCCTTCCTTTTATAGACCACTTATATTCAAGAAAGGGAAAAAGATTCGAATAAATGTTATCCGGTAGAAAATATTAGGTTTAGTTGAAGTATTCGATTCTAAATAGTGCTCAAGAAACAAAATGTTCGAGAAAATTATAAGGTAAACTGTAACTGGACGGATATTTGTTTTCTCTTCGTTGGAGGATAGAACCCTTTTGATTTTCTTCTTGGTTTGTTCTCCATATTATTACTTTCTTATTTATTTATTAAAAAGATATCACATAATTAATAAACCTGCCGCTGAATCGTACATAATTGTAGATATCACCTATCATCACGCAATATAGATATCACTACTTTGATATAGGCTGACTTTTTTGGGTAGCATCAAATTGTGATGTTGCCCAATTCATTTAGCCTTTCTTTGCAGAACTGTGTTAGTATTATTATACAAATCGGCACAAAAGTACAATTACCAAGTTTTTAAAAATAAAAAAATTACACAGCCTTAAAGTATACATTGAGGTCTTCCAAATGATATGCAACACAGTAACAAACTTTCAAATAAGTGGTCACGTGACACGGCACTCGGGAAAAGTTTATTCCCATATGTTTACAGAAAATAAGACGAATTCATAAAATTACAAGATAAAAAGAACTTTTTATATACTACGTTTTTAAATTTTCTGTCGAATCATATGTAATGTTGATAATATAATTGTCATTTTTATAATTTAATGTTATTGAAAAAAATAGTTCTGAATTATTTACTTCACATAAATGACAACCATCTAGAGAGCTGATCTTAAACCTATAAAAGGACAAATCTGTGTACAACGGATTTCGCCAACACCGAATCTAAACCGTGCCATTGATATGCCCCCGTGTAGGGACAGTAAGAGAAGAAAAAGAAAAAGTGTACAAGTAAAGAAGTATACAGATGCAGAAAAATTAAACTGATACCTAGGACACAAGTGTAAACAAACCTGGTTGTCACTTGTCACACGTCAATAATTTATTTCTTTGTTTACTTTTCCTCTTTCGCTGTCATTTAATGTTAATCTCTTAATAAAAAATTACAAATTTGAAACCCGTCAAAATGAAGATTGTAAATATGGGACATGTCAAAACAAATAAAATAACTTGTGGATTTTTTCCGAACTAACTTTCCATACAGCAAAATTTGGTGAAAACGAATTAAATTCTACCGAAAGATGGCGAAAAGTATTAAAATATTGCATTTTCATCGTGTTCTGAGCTATTCTAAAAGTTTCAAATCTCTAGCTACTCGGGAAGTTAGTTAAAAATCGATTGCACGATTTGTACTGGACAAACAAATAAACAAACAAACAAGAAAGCAAGCTAATAAAAACGTAGTAAAATAAAAAATACTCCATTTAAATAAAAGAACCGAGCACCGAGCGCCCACGGCGCTTGAAAGTAAGAGCTATTCTTTTAAATGTGTTGAATAAACAATTCCATTTTTAGGCATATTATTAAATATGCTTGGTTATCCAATTAGTATAAAGCCAAATGATTTGGAATTCAATTTTATTTAATAAATATATAGTCCAGTTATTTTAGTCATAATTATGGCTTCTGTTACAAAAAAAATCGGAGCTTTTATTTTTTTGATCGCTTCATTTTAACGTTCTGAAAAACATATTGAAAATCGCCAGCAAGATCGCGGTGGCGTTAATAGATATTCAATAGTCTTTTGATACTTGTTTCTTTCAAATTTTTCATACCACGGTCCACGTTCAAGGTGGGACCTGTTCGTTACACATAAAACAATTGCTATTGTAACCGTAACAATTACCTTTATAACATATTAGATCACTGGGAGCACAAATATTTTCAAACCAAGTCCGAACAAACTTGAAATGTCGCTCGTAGATATAAAATAACAGATCCCACCAAAAGAAACTTCGGAGCAATTTATTACCCAAACTGTTTATTGTACGTAAAAAATGAACACAATGTTTCCAGGGTAAAATTTTATAATATTTAGTTTTGATTTGATCCTCAATTGGTCTCCGAACCAGAGGAAGCGAGATATTCGTAAAAATACGTAAAAAGTCGTGCGGCGACGGATACTAAATATTTGTAGATATTCTTCGCTCTTTATTCCGTAAAAATGAATCAGACTTTTTTTAAAAACGAAAATTTGTTATCTTTAATTACTATAACCACCTTGATTGGTGTCCGAGCCATAGGAAGCGAGATATTTGATAAAAACCGAATTTTCTAACCTTTGCCCTTGAATATCTAATAACACGACCACGATCTCGTTGCCGATTTTCAAAATGTTTTTCAGAACATCAAAATGAAGCGATAAAAAAAAAAAATTGAAGCTCCGATTTTTTTGGAACTGAAAACCCAAAATGGCAGCACTAATAAGCAAAAAACAAAAATAACAAAACAAAAAGAATTGATTTTCTTCCTTAAAAAAAATTATTTTCATCGATAATTTCATCATAATATACTTCATCACATTAATATATTCAAACCAGCATCCCCTTCAAGAAGATTACCAACAAATATAATGTCGACCATGATGTTTGATTTTTATTTGAAAGTGCCTAACATATACTCCAATTAGTACTTACGTAATTGGATTTTTATCAGTCGATTTTAGTTGAAATAATCGCCAAACCACATCTTGATAGCAATGTGGATTTTTAAATATCATATACAATATAATCGAGCGGTCCCGACTTACTTCGTAATGATTGGATTAGTTATTGGTAAAGCAGCCACATTATTTCTAAAAAATAAGGTTTGTTTTGATTTGTTAGTCTTCAAATAGATATAATAATTTATCAAAATAGTAGCCGACAATTTTATCAAAACTAATTATTATAATTTTACATTACATTTTTATTTGTTCTGTATTGAAAGCAGTCACTTGTTGACTATGACATGTAAATAAACAATGCGCCTTCTTATTACTTGGCCAACCGTTCCGTGTTTTTGTTTATCTTAGGTAACCTGTTTAATTTTTCTGCATGTGTACTTCTTTACTTGTACTCCTACAAAGCAAAAACTTTAACATCTCCCTTGATATTGGGCTCATTTTTCTTCTCTCACCGTCCCCTACGTGGACATATCGATGGCACGGTTTTGATTGATTTAGTGAGATACCTGTTACAGAGTTTTGTCCTTTTATGAGTTAAAGATTGGTCAATAATTTACATATTTAAATAATTAAATTTAGCAAAAGCAATGGTGGAATTTCTTTCACTGGAATTGCATTTATTACCCATGTTTTTAATAAATGATTTGTTTTGTCTTAACATAATTTTTATTTTTATCATTAGGTACTTTTTTCTTCTCTCTAACATTCAATAAAGTTTAAGATTTCAGTCCGTCACCCTGACGTGTTGTTCAAAACTTTTTTTGTGGACCGTAAGAGAGTTAAGAAATTTTTTTAGTCCTCGATGAGACGAATCATGTTTCAGAGGTATGACACGAGAGGACAGTTCCCATTTCACAGGTCCCTGCACCCTAAATCTATCTGACAAATCATCCCCTTTTCTCTACACTCCCAGCTCCACCGAGCCTGACGAAACAATCAACCACAGCGGACCACCCTCTGAAAGCTCTTAGTTCAAGTTTTTTTTTTTTTTATTGGTTGTAACTGAATTTTGGATAAGTTTATACATATCAAAATAAGCAAAGAAAGTTTTGTAAATTTTAACAAAGCTGCGAATTAAACATATACATCTATAATATTACTATTGGTTAGACTAATAACTAAAAGTCCCAAGAGCACCTATTGAAAAATAAATACAATTTTAGTCTTCCAAAGTGATTGATATTGTGATTTAGCATTTATTTCTTACATGAGTTTAAGTTATACATGATTTAATGCTTTATATTTTCTTTTTTTATTTTATTACTTATACTATAAAACAAAATATACCTACAAAATATAAAAACACTAAAGGAAATATTTTTATCTACGATTGTTACGAAATATTAACATTATATCTCTGTTTAGATGAGTAGAAAGTGATTCTTTACGTACCTGTATTTATTGCCCATGCACGTCTCATAATTCTAAAGAATTCCTCTTCTTTACCACCCTAGGGCGGTAAAGAAGAAGAATTCTTCACCTTTACGCACGATTAGGGAGTTTGTTTACATTAAACAAAACTAATTTGCTGTTTGTGTAATAAAAGTAACTCTTTATATCGAGTTTTTTGAGAAAATCAATGAGTGATTTAAATTATCGTGACGAATATGAGGAGAAAAATACGTCTCCCGAAATAATTAATTCGCCACAAAATACAACTAATGAATTAATGTCATCTATATCAAAAGATAAATACGAACTTTCATATAGGAAGTTTATTTTTTTTTCTGCATTTATTATTTAAATCTAACAATCGTAGATAAAGTACGGTACGCAACTCGTACGAAAACGGCATGTTGCATTGCTTGTGTGGTTTTACTTTCTTCGCTGTCGCTCGGGTGCAAACTTCACACTCGCATGGAAAATGCTACTTTCCGCACTCGACGCGTAATGTACTATTATTTCTGGGTTTCCTAAATAAATACATTCTTTATAAATACTCTAGTTTGTTCAGAAACCATACAAAAATTGTTTTGATTATATTAGGTCGTTGATTCTCTGGAAAAACAAACAAAAAAATCCCTATGAAGTCCTTGCATCTAAGTACTTTTTAGGGTGTCGTAGATTATTATAAGAATACACATTTTATAATATGAAATAACATTTTTTTTTATATTCCCCTATCCTGCTGGATATGAAAATAAAAAATAAAAACAAATGTAGGTGGAATGCTCCAAAAAACAAACAGAAATGAAAGTGTGAGAAATGTGGTTCCTAATTAATTTATTATTTGTTTTACAAAAGACAGCTAACATTTTAATTTATTAAAAAAGGAATTAAACTCACTAAAATAAATTATTTATTTATTTGTTTTTTATTCTGTAATTATTACAAAATAAAATTTTACGCAAAAAACTAAATAAGTTTTCTGGTAGAAAAATAAATAAATAAGGGTAAGTGAGGGATATAAAAAAAAATGCATTAGAAAAGAGCAAAAGAAGAAAGAGCTAATACAACAAGCAAATATATAAAAAAAGAGAGAAGCAATAATACTAAAGGTCATTAACATCATGGTCCTTTTATCGAAAAACAAAAAATCAAAATCCTTTTTTAAAAAAAATAAATCAGTTAACCACAAAGTTAACAATCAGCAACAAAACTTTCTCATATAGATAGTGACAAATCTATATTGTATAATCAAATACAATATACAAATAATGTATTATTTTTTTTAACAAACTTATATAGTTTTCTTTAGGGTTTAAATTTGTTTTCATCAATATCTCGGGAACTAGAATTTTTCCTATATGGTTAGATTTTTTAATCATCGTGAAATATTCTATTCCACGTTTTTTAAAATTTTTGGGGCGTAGTGCTCCTAAATTTATACAGGCATAATTCATTTCTTGATTTCACCTCGGGGGTTCTATGATTTTTCTAATCACGGATGCCAAATTTTATCAAAAAAGATAACTGACCGACATATTATAAAACTTTTTTCTTGGATTCAGGAGACCTCAAAACGTGTAAATCAAAATCTCTAAATATAATTTGTATGTCATCGTAATACTATCTCATTATATATACTACGTATATGTGAAAGTAATAAATATAGAATGATAATAATGGACATATTTTTTATAAAAAAAAGATTATCGAAGTATAAAACAAGTGCCAGTCTTCGTGAGTTTTTTATGCAAGTCATTGTTAAACTTCTGCACTTCAATGAGATATTGATCAATAACATACTCATATATTCAGTTGACTAAACGATTATTACCCATTTGAAATTTATTTGTATTTTTATTTTGTTTATTGATCTATGATGTTTATCGATTATTGTAGGCAATAATCTAATTTGGGGTTGTTATTAATGCATGTGTAAACCCTCCAGCAAAACTAGTTTGCGGTTTCTTTAATTAAAGTAATGGTTTATATAGTTTTTAGTGAAAAACAATGAGTGATTTAAGTGATTATGAGGAGAACAATACGCTCCCCAAATGAATATAATTCATTCGGCACAAAATACAACTAATGAATTAATGTCATCTTATAATCAAAAGAGAAATACGAACTTACATACAGGAAGTTTATTAATTTTTTTACTGTATTTATTATTAAAATCCACAATCGTAGATAAAGTAAGGCACGCAACTCGTGCGAAAACTGCATTTTGCTTTGCTCGTGTGGTTTTACTACCCTCGCTGTCGCTCGGGTGCAAACTCCACACTCGCATGCAAAATGCTAATTTCCACACTAGACGCGTAACGTACTATTATATTTTTTTTGGGCTGCTGAAATGTTTAAGACTGTCAAAAGTTTCAAAATAAAACTTTTATTATTGTTAGAGGTCGACCAAGAAGTCATGGAAATGAGAGGAGTGCGCTAGTGTCGCCATGTACAGTCAGTTTTTGATATAATAGACCACGGTCAAAAAACACAGTGTTGTTCTTCTGTTATTAATAATTTTATTTTTGATAACTTCTATGTTTCTTAAATATTTTTTGCAACAGGCAACACTGTACCTGATAAGAAATCACTAATAATATACGATAATATCTTTATATTATTGTTTATTTATTATTCATAATAATATTCTTTAAATCTAAATCGATATTCTTTTTCCTTAATCAATTTTTTTTCCTCCTCTTTATTTCTGAGTTTGATTTGGATTTAGAACAGTTGTGACTATAGTTCGTGCTGTATAAAAACAAACAAAACAGGAAACCTAACAGATTGGAAACCTTCCTGTTGTTATTCGAGAGATTTGACATAACTGGGCATGTCATACAAACTAGGAATGGTTATTGTCTTAGCACCCGACTGTACTGACTTCGGCCATACTCGGAAGTTCCGATTTTAAACGAAGTTAAGCTTTCTGTTTCTCCCGTGTTCATGACTTCTTGGTCGACCTCTAGTAGACGTGTATAACTTCATTTCAACTGAATTATCCGTTTTGGGTGTTTTTAAGAATGTATGTATGTAATCAGTCCTTACTGCTAGTTGTGCCGCCCAGAAATAAACATTTTCCGCCATCTTGAACCTAGTTGGCTGAGTTGGCAAAATTTAAAATATTGTACAAATCGATATAGTTGAATATAGCCCAATCAAGTTGAAATTTGGAACGAATGTACCTCCAGTATGACAAACTAATCCACCAAATTTAATTTTGTTATTGGCTGCCATTTTGAAGTTATCGATTTTTGAATTTTGAAACTTTGACGGTCCATCATATACCTATAGAAAAATAAGTTTTTGACACATATGTAGCATATCGTTGGAACCGGACCCGATGAAATTACGCATTAATGAGTTTAAAAGTTATAAGCGAACATAATTATTAATTAGTGTGATACTTTTGTTAAACGTCAAAGTTTGTTTACATCTGTCTAAATACGGCCAAAATTCAAATAATTAAATAAATGAAATAAAATAAATAAAAGTAATGTATAATTTTTTTTCAATTACGCAAGCAAAATTTCGCAATATTGAACTGTTCTTAGGCATGAAAATGTAATTTCTCTGAGGTTACAAGAAAACTTACAATACGCTGCAAAATCGTATTTTGCTGCCTAGGCGGCAAAATCGTATTTTGCTGATGATTTTCCCAGGCTAAGCCACGCCTAAATTCCCCGCCTACTTTAGTGGCCTCCAAAGTGAGGAAAAGTTCCGAGGTACCCTATACCTTATTTTTTTATTTAATTTTAATCTACTTAGTTTTAAGAACTAACCGAGAACAAGAAAAGCGAAACGAATTCTCCGTCCAGATCTATTTATGACGTTCTATGTACTCTTTATTAACGTTTAAGCTTATATTTTTCTTCTTTTTTAACCTTAGTGTAATAAAAAAAAAAACAACTACCAAGGTTAGTGAAGAGTGGATGTTAAGTATAGAGGCAAGTGAAATTACGCATAATAATCGCATCGCGCAAGATGTTTTTTTTCATTGTTTTTAATTTATATGGCATAGGAAGAAATTGAGATAACGTTAGTATATATGTTCGGTATATATATAACTGTATTTATGAAAAAAAAAAGTAGATATGCATACTAATTTTTAAAGGTTCTGGGCGTTTCTGTCCATATCTCGTATACGACAATGGTTATAATTACTAAGGTTTTAATTAATGGTTTTCTTGAGAATTTTTTTTCTTAAACCGGTCTGGCGCATGCGCTATGTGCGTAAAGACGTTCCATCATTAAAAATGTATTTGAGTGGACGCAGTGTATCCGGTGAAACAGAGCATTGAATCCAAGGCCCGTGAAGACCCGAGACTCTAGCCCGTTATCTTATTAAATTGCTTAAAACTAATTGAGATCTTCTATTATCTCTAATTATTGTATTTTTGTTTTCGACTTTATATTGCTTTACAAAAAGCAATCTCACTTTTAGCGGTGCATTAAATAGAATTATGTGTTGCTGATAATGACTTTTAGATAAGTTAAGATTACTGATATTAGATTACTTTCTTTCATTACCTGTTAGTATATTTAAAATGTTAAATAATAATTTTCTTTTTTTAAATAAATAAAAACAATATATAAATGTTGTATAAATTATTATCTCAATATCCCAAAATAGTAAGGGCGCACAAAATATTATTTACGCCTAACATAGCAGAAATGGCAAAGTAACAATGAAATAGTCTCCCAATTAGTGGGGCACATCCCTATTATTGGAGGAAGCCTACTGCTAGGCCTCTTTAAATTCCCATTGGGGACACATTTATTTTTTTTTTTTCAATATAAAATTGAGCTCAGAGTGTTAAAATTGATATGGGACCACCTGTGGGTTACTCTCGACAAACAATGGGATAAGAACTCTTGAAGATGTAGGTAGTAATAAAAAAAAACGTTTCGATCTTTTAGAATGATCACATTGCTTCCGTTACTTTCGGTACGCACGGAATCAAAAATTTACATATAAATGAAATATGCAATTAAAAATTATATTCCCCTTCACATGAAATTATAATTCGTAAACTATTCCCGTAAAATAGGGCTAGTAAGTCATAAATAAACAACTCTTCTCAGTATATTATTTTCTTATTATCTGGGATTAATATTTTTTGTCCTTACTTAATGGCACGCTTCTCCCAAAAACAACCGATTTTACCGATAACAACCGATGTATCTCAATTTAAATAAGTTCATTGGAAAAAATAATTTTTTGAAAAATTATTTAATTGTTGTTAATGGGGTAGGGCGTAGGGGCTTTCTGGGATGGATAATTTTTAATAAAATGTTCAATTATGATTAAATTTACACAATAACCCAACATTAAGCAAATGGAAAATTCTAGAAGAAGTCATTATGCATACCAGTAAGTTTTGTGTGAGTATCGGACAATTTATACATATATATATATATATATATTATATATATATATATATATGTATGTATATACATATATATATATATTATATATATATATATATATATATATATATATATATATATATATATATATATATATATATATATATATATATGTATATATATACAATATATATATATATAACTCATTTTTTTAATGTTTTTCTGTTCCAGTTGGAACAATGAAATCGATTGAGTGAAACAAAAGGTCACAGGTACATGTCCAAGGGATTGTAACTCATGAATTAAAGATTACCTCTCCCTTAGCTCGGTACCCTCGGCCCGTTTCGACCTAACAATGAGCTCATATCAATCATATTTAAAGCCAATGACAAAAATTATAAGGCACGTTCGATAGAATATATTATTTAAGCTGATATTTTTGACAGACAAATGCCCGAAAGTCAGTGTCAATGACATTTTACGATATTAAAGTGACACATAAATTCCAAAAAACCATTAGAGCTATAAACGAAACAGGAAAGCTCTCTATTTAACTACTCTAATGGAAATATTGAAATAAAACTGTGTTATGTATAAAGATCAACCACCAAAAAAATTAATTAATGTAAAATTCAAAGTTTTATGCTTTTTTCCTTATTAATAATGTGATTTATTAATAAATTATTCCATCACATTCTTTATTTACATTTTGTTGTTTAATTAACAGGAAAAATATTCAAATAAAATAGTTTGACAATCAATTCTTATTACATTTGATACATAAAATTAAGTTATTATTTTTTTTAATATTATTTGTCATCTTCATAAGGAAAAGAAAAATTTTTTTCTTCCTTTTGTTTGCCTTAATTACACCAGAAATCAGTTATCATTCTAATTAACATCTTTAATTCTATTTAATCCAGAATAATTCAATAAGCTAGAAAAGAAGTGGTTGACCCTGTGATTGCTTCGGAGGATGCTGCTGGGTACCCGTGCTTCACTACGGAGAGTTATTTTAATTTGATAAGTTTATAAACTACCATCAAGAATCATTTAAATTATTTTACTATGCGAGAATATTTAGATTCTATATATCCCACTTATTTCTATAACTTCTCCTCTTTGGTAAGATAATTTGCAAATATCCCAAATTTACCCCCTCCTAAATGAAAACGGTACATAACAACAATTCTGACAATACAACAACTAACACACACACATAACAACAATACAATACATAACAACTAATTACTGCACTCTTAAGAACTTTTCAACAATATGCATCATGAAGGGTAATTCATTACTTTGACTCCGTATTCATTGCTTGTACCCCGTACCCCTGTGTACCAAAATTTAAATTTCGAAAATTCATGTAGACAGTGATTTTCCCCTTGCTTTGAAGGTCAGGTCTGCAAATTTTCATCGAGAGCGGACCAAAACTGTAGATTTGTATAAAGAACATACACATACGTTGACTTTTAGATATTACTAGCCGAATTGGCACGCTTCGCGTGCCTTATTCGTCTAGAAGTTGGCGCTAGGTGTAAAAAATAATTAAAACAATATAAGTAATATATCTTTTTTATTAAATAATTTTGTATTTTAGTGCAATTAGTTTATATTATTTTTTATTGCTTATTTTTAAACATTTTATCTCAATTAAATATATATTGGTTGGTCATATTATGTCAAATTAAACACCAGAAAACTAATGTAGAAAGCTTGTCGCCAAGAGTAACGGCTACAATTAGACTAACTCAACCAACAATTCACGGAACTAAAAAAAAAATCAAAACAAATCAAATGCGCAGCAGTCTATCGAATAAAAAATCCTTACTCTGCTGAGCAGCAGCAGTGGTTTATTCATTCATCGAATATTATCAAAATTGGTATTGTTGTAAAGGTCTCGATAAGAGCAGTAAAAAATTATTAATTAGTTTTCCATTTAAATTATAATCTAAAAAACCAATTCGGAAAAACAGATAAATTAACGGTTTTTTATGCTTTACACCCCTTAAAATGTAAAATTTTGAAAAAGTGTACATAACAACAATGAAAGTACTTTTCAAGCACTGTAAAATTATATATAATATGATATATTTCGAGCATTTCGATCATTGTACCCATGTACCTCATATAGGTACCAACATTATATTAAAACAAATTAAATTCACTGAATGGTATAAAGCTTACTAAATAAAATCATTACTAATAACACATTGTTTCACAACATAAAATCTCAAGTTAAAATAACACATTAGGTACCGTATGTACCAAAAGTACACATGTGTACAAATATGTTCAAGTATTAATTTTTTTCCGAGTTCCTAATATTAAATAAGGCATGCATACAAATTTTAAATAAAATCGAATCAATATTTCTCATATTTTTAATTTTTTATTAATTTCCCTATTTTTGGGCCCAGATTTTGAGCCGGAAAATTTGGGCAAAAAAAGTTGTCGACAACCCCATACAAACTATACGTTTTTTTAAAGCCCCCGTCGAGTAGATTACGAATATGCCGTCAGTTTACCATTTAGCACTTTTAAAGCCCAAAAAATGGCCAATCGAAAACCCCAAAAATTGCCAAATATGAACTTTGAGTGGCTTTTTCTCGGAAACTAAGAGTCTTGGAAAAAAAAGTCCAAGAGCACTTTTGTCTTGTATTTTTCATTTTTAAAAGCGTGACAAATTTCATGAAGATAGTACAAACTTTATTTTTTACCAAAAAATCGTCAAGCCAACACCCCTGTGATTTTTTTACCCGAAAAAGTCAAAATGAAGATAACAAAATAAATGAGGTATATTCGTAAATGTCTCAAAAAGGAGAGTAAAAAATTATAACAATGTTTTAAATTTCAACCAAAACCTAAGGAACCATTGTCAAAAAACAGCTATATAAGGACTTTTTTCAATTTTACCCCCCTAAAAAGTAAAAATATCACAAAACACTACCTAACTACATTAGAAAGGCATATTCAAGAGTTTTTCAACGATATACATGAAAGTAGGTTTTGTGTTTCAAAGCATATTTGTACCCGTGTACCCATAGGTACCAAAAATATATTTAAAAATCAAACCATGTATAAGATCATTATTTAGGCTAATGAATTCTAATAAATGTAAAAATAAAATTTAAAAAAATTATTTCACCTTCTTAACCTGAACCAAAAGTACAAATCGGTACAAATGTACCCGTAAAAAAAATTTTAAAAATAAATAAATACCACAACATTAAAGTATTAATCAAGGCCTTTAAAACGATATACGACACATAAAAATATACACGTGTTTTAAAAATCCAATATGGCGGCTATAATTCAATATGGCGGCTATATATCGAAATCAAAACACCCGCACTTTTCTAGTATTGGTACACTCTACCTATGTACCAAATTTCAAATCTCTAGGTCAATGGGAAGTAGGAGAATTACTGATGAAAAAATCCAAGATGGCGGCTATAATTCAAAATGGCGGCTATATATCGAAATCAAAACACCTGAACTTTTCTATTTATGGTACACTCTACCTATGTACCAAATTTCAAATCTCTAGGTCAATGGGAAGTAGGAGAATTACTGATGAAAAAATCCAAGATGGCGGCTATAATTCAATATGGCGGACACATATCGAAATCAAAATGGCCGCACTTTCCTATTTATGGTACACTCTATCTATGTACCAAATTTCAAATCTCTAGGTCAATGGGAAGTAGGAGAATTTTTCCACTTTAATGAATTGTATGTGTTTAATAATATTTTATGCATTAAAAGGGCACAGGTATGCAAACTTAGCACCACGGTGTCACGGTATATTTATCACCTATCTATCTGGGTATCCAATGGATACCCCTCTTTGCCTGACCATATATATACTCTCTGTCATAGTACTTAGTAACATAAATTAAAAAAAGTTTTGTTAAACAATCGGTTTTAATTACCTTCCATAATTTCTATTTTTCTACAGTGTTAATCCAATTAGGCTCACTGTACACCGTACACCAATGGACGAAACATGATTTTCCATTTTGGATTGGATGAGGAGCCCAATAATATATAATAAGTCATTTTAAGAAATAAGTGGGCGTACAAATTGTTTGAATGTATAGATGCTGAATGTCAAAGAAAAATATAAAATGAGACACTGATAGGCATTAGTTATATCTTTGCCCTCACATATACTTGGTTGTAGCTCCCTCTGCATGCGCATCTTATTTAATTAAGGGATGTACGGCTAAGTATGACGTCACTGGTTAACATAAATACATAATACAATGGATTCTCCCAAGGGTGCTAGTTGTTAGAAAGCTAGGGATACTTTTTTGTTGCCAAGTCGAAGGGGAAAAGGACAAATTGGTATCTCTGTCCCCTGTATATTCCATCTGTTCCGCGAGCAGTTCACCCATAAAACTATAATTACCCCTTAGGAACACTTGAAGAGTATAATTCAATTTATTTTAATTCTCTTCTTTCAAAGCAAAACGGGCTAATAAAAAGTCGACATATTAACTAGGCAGATCTCAAGGGAACTTCAGTATCTTATATTTTCAACCCCCTTCATATTATTTTAAGTATAACGTTTATTTAGATAATATTCTCTTAATTAAACTTTTTTTTTCTCTTTATTTTAACGATTTTGATTATTTTCATTATCTTTTGGTGAAAATATATTTTTCTATGTGTATTGTGTATCCACAAATATAGTTCACACATTTTCGTACCTGGAGATAACTTTTCTTTTAAATAAAATCCTACCGCGGGTTTCCGCAAGCCAAGCGAATTTCCATTGGAAATTTGTAGTTCAATGTTGTGCAGTTTAAACTTCCTTCATAGCTACTACAATTGTGTGGATTATTTTAAGTTAAGAAAATGTAAAAGAAATATTTTTAGGCCTAGATACAGATAGATACATTCGAGCTTGCATTAATTAGGGTAAACGATTTTTTTTTTTAGGATTGTTTTGTATAGTAAGAGGAGCATGAAACCAAATTTGCGACCTCGAAAGCCCTGGGGACAACTTTTGGCAGGCGAAAAACCTCGCACTTTTTCAGTTTTTTTAATATAACTCATAAACAAAGCTGAAATCAGGAAATTGTATTCTCTCCGAAATAAAAGTATACAAAAGTTTCTACAAAATTCACTCGTCAAACTTAAGTTTATGTTATCCTAAACCATTTCTACAGGGCTTTGAAGTTTGACAAAAGTATTAAAAAAAAAAAGAATCAGGATTTAACTCATCTTTTTGACATTTATATAGTCGTTTATGGTGCCCATTAAGCACACACACATATATATAAGTAGGTATATATATACATATCATCAATATAACATCATAAAAATATATATATAATGGGCACCATAAACGACTATATAAATGTCAAACAAAATGAGTAAAATCCTGTTTTTTTTTACATAATTTTGTCAAACTTCAAAGCCCTGTAGAAATGGTTTAGGATAACATAAAATTAAGTTTGACTAGTGCATTTTGTAGAGAATTTTGTCTACTTTTATTTCGGAGAGAATACAATTTCCTGATTTCGGCGTCGTTTATGTGTTATATTAAAAAAAACTGAAAAAAGTTCCAAAATTGCGAAGTTTTTCGCCTACCAAAAGTTGTCCCCAGGGCTTTCGAGGTCGCAAACTTGGTTTCATGCTTCTCTTACTATACAAAACAATCCTAAAAAAAAAAAATTGTTTACCCTAATTAATGCAAGCTGGACCCCTCTCAGGTTACCTATATATTGGTCTATTTAGTAGTTAGATTAGGGTTTTTATAATAATGTTTAGTTAAACATAATAGTAAAAGTTTCAAAAAGGTTTAAACTGCACAACATTGAACTACAAATTCCCAATGGAAATTCGCTTCGCTTGCGGAAACCCGCGGTAGGATTATTTTAAATCTTTGAAATTCATATTTTACCATTTTGGTAGTATTAATACTACAGAAAGATTAAATTTTCATTTAAATCAAATTATAATTATTATTAACTACGGGAAACAGGCAGAGAAAAATACACTCCAGCGCCGGGATTTGAACCACGGGCCTCTATATTTCCAGTATAGCGCTCTACCAACTAAGCTACGCAGGAGAATGAGTTTCTCTGACGTTAATGATACCTTGTCCCGAATTTAAGCTTTCAATTTTCCACATAAGTCTTAGACGTCAACATTAATGACCTGTACCTGTACCTAGTACAATAAATTAGAAATTCATATTTTACCATTTTGGTAGTATTCATAATACAGAAAGATTAAATTTTAATTTAACGGGCCTCTAAATCTTTAGTGACTCATCAGGAGGGGTTAATGACATCATAAAGATCCAATTTTCAATAGAGATCCTCATCCCAACGAGCTTGATTTTTCGTTGCAAGCTTTATTTTGATACGTCAATTCGTTCGAGAGCAATCGTGCTTACAAGATATCCACAAGAAATTGTTGTTATTACTAATATTATTATTATTAAATTATTATTCGAATCGCTATGGTAATGGTAACTCATTTTTTCGATTTTGGACCCTAAAAAACATAAGAAGCGATACCTCACTTGATTTTGTGTATTTTTTTTAATATTTGCTGATTCATCAGGAGGGGTTAATGACGTCATAAAGATCCCATTTTTTATGGGGATTCTCATCTCAACGAGCTTGATTTTTCGGTGCAAGTTTCATTTTGATACGTCAATTCGTTCGAGAGCTATCGTGCTCACAAGAAATCCGCTAGAAATACATATAATCAAATAAGTATATATATATATATATATATATATATATATAATATATATATATATATATTATATATATATATATATATATATATATATATATATATATATATATATATATATATATATATATATATATATATATATATATATATATACACAATTTGTGTGAGAGACACCATTACGCCATGTCCTGCATCGAAACGACGTTTTGTTGGCGTAATGCCGAGCCAACATCTTAATGACGCAATGTCTGATGTTGGAACAGTTCCTATGGGTCACGCTTGCGTGGCACATCCCTTGGTGTCTCTCACAAATTGTGTAGCCTATTGCAGCGTGCAAAAACACGGTATTACATTGCTGATGTGTTATGCCAGCCAAGCAAGAATGGCGGTCTGAGAGCACGCTAGTCTCTGATAAGTCCTATATCTGACCTTCTTGATCTAGTATAGGTTCAGAGTTGGGTTGGCATCGTCGGGCCCCTGATGAGTCGGACGCGACGAAACGATGCAGGACATGGCGTAATGCCGAGCCAACATCTTAATGACGCAATGTCTGATGTTGGAACAGTTCCTATGGGTCACGCTTGCGTGGCACAGCCCTTGGTGTCTCTCACAAATTGTGTAGCCTATTGCAGCGTGCAAAAACACGGTATTACATTGCTGATGTGTTATGCCAGCCAAGCAAGAATGGCGGTCTGAGAGCACGCTAGTCTCTGATAAGTCCTGATGTTGGAACAGTTCCTATGGGTCACGCTTGCGTGGCATATCCCTTGGTGTCTCTCACAAATTGTGTAGCCTATTGCAGTGTGCAAAAACACGGTATTACATTGCTGATATATATATATATATATATATATATATATATATATATATATATATATATATATATATATATATATATATATATATATATATATATATATACAGTAAAACCTGCTAAAGTGACCACCCGTGTATATTGACCACCTGGTCAATGTGACCACTTTTTCATGGTCCCTTCAGAAATTCAATACTTTATGTACATTTTGTTCTGCTTATTGTGACCATCTGCCTATAGTGACCAGTGACCACCTTCTTCTGGTCCCTTGAAGGAAATTTATTTCGGTTAAAGTGACCAAAGGAAAAAAAAACTATAAGAAAAAAAAAAATAAAAATAAATAATAATATTTTAGAAAACCTATAATAATTTTAAAACATTTGGTTTTAATTTAATTTCTTAGAACTCATATACTGGTTGTTGCAATATGAATAAAACCCACTTTACTTTCTTCCTGTTTTATAAGAACTATTTAGAAGGATTTTAATTCAAAGAAATTAGTAAAATGAAATAATTCTTGTTGGTTCTTAGAGTTAACCATAAATAGTACAAGATTTCTCTGTATTTTTTATTATTTTTTTTCACTTCATCCTTATTTCTTTGGAATAGCTTCTTTTTGTCTGTTATCTGATTTTATTTCTTGTTCAGTTGTTAGTTTGATTTAAAAGAAGAAAGGTGTAACTATTATTAATGTTATAACGTGCATTGTGTATTTTGAGCTGAAATTACCTCGAAATATTTTTAATTTTACAATTGCACGTATTCAATACATGTTTCTACACATGTTTTTTTTCAACTTTTTATAAAAAAAAGTCTCACCACGTTTTTTGTAAAAAACGTGGTGAGTTTGCTAATTGTAAAAAATTAGCTAATCATACTTCAGAAAGGTTTTATTTTTTTCTCTAATTACAAATTTGTTGACTCTTTTCTATAAACTTATGTGTGTAACATTATAGAAAAACCAGGAACGAGCGCATTTTTTAAAACTTATATTGGGTATGTTGACCACCTGCCTAAGGTGACCACTTTTGGTCGGTCCCTTCGGTGGTCACCTTATCCAGGTTTTACTGTATATATATATGTATATGTAAGGTAGAATAATAACAAGATTTTATTATGTCTGTAACAGAATTATAATATTGAATTAGATACAATTATACAAACATTGTTATAGTTCCAAATAAATAAATACAATACAATATTGGATAGTAAATAATATAGACAAACATACCTGTAACAGAATAATTAAATTACAAGCTATTAAACACTTCTTAATAGATCTCATGAACTAACTGCACAAAATAGTCAAATATAAATTAATAAATAATATCTGTTAGAAATCGTTGTCCTAGCAACGATGTCAATCTAAATAAAAATAAAACAAAACAAATAACTGACAGTTATTTACACCTCCCCCCCCTCAAGTCACTTTTCTGGTGAAAAAGGTGACAATTTGCTGCAGTGGAAGCAGTTGGATTCTTTTTTCCTCTTCCCACAATCGACTTCATAAAATGATGAAGATATCCTATTAAGAATGGTGAAAGGTCCAACTCTTACTCTATCCATTTTCTTTCTATTTATTTTGCTTCCATTTTCAACGTAAACTTGATCACCAACTTTAAATTCATGCTCTATTCTGCTCCTATCAAATCTTTTTTTTGTTTGCTTCAAAACTTTTCATAGAATTTAAGAGTGCTAAATTTCTATCTGCTACTAAATCTCTTTCTGGTAGGTCAAAATGAGTAATTTTTGATTGAATGCCAAATAATAAATATTCTGGTTCAAATTTTGTTGAGCTATGGACTGTCTTATTGTAATCATTCACACATTCGTTAGCTATAACATACCAAGCACGTTTGTCTCCACTATTTATTCTGCATCTTATCCTATTAACTAATGTCTGGTTTAACCTTTCATTTAGTCCATTTGATTGGGGACAATCAATGCAAGTAAATACTATCTGTATACCCATCTTCTGTAGATATTTCTTAAGTTCTCCTGAGTTTATTCCAGTATACTGGTCGGCTAATATAATTTTAATTTTGTTTTTCTTTGCTATGGGATCAATTAAATTAATAAAGTCTTTTGCAGATTGGCCTTTAGTCGTTGAAACCCCTGTATATCTGCTAAAATGATCGTCTAAGATATGCATAAATTTCTATGAAGATCTATTTCCAGCAAAACCACCTACAGAGTCAATGGACATTATTTCATAATTTTCGGTAGCTGGACCAAGTTTAGACATTAACCCAATAACTCTACTTCTTCTTGTCTTGTTTTCCAAGCATACTGAACATCCTTTACAAAATTCCTGTATTAATTGGTCAAAATTTTTAAAATAATAGAATGGTCTTATTTTTTCTTTCAATTTTGCTACTCCGATGTGGCCAAAATAATCATGAACCTTCATTATTAATTTCAAACCAAAATTTTCTGAAATATATATTCTTGATTTCTCATTTAACTTTTTGAATGTTATGCCATGACGGTTTTCTGTTTTATTAGCAGTTTTTAATTCCGAAACATTTTCCTTTTGGTCATTGAGTATGTCAGGTAGTTCTATAAGGTTTACTACTTCTACTGCATCTTCATTTTATAAATATTCCAAAACAGGGTATCTAGACAGTAGGCCAGCCATTATGTTTTCTTTCCCTTTCTTGTAAATAATTTTGAAGTTAAATTGCGATAGATAATTTACCAAATCTCCTAATATTTCATCCGTTCTTGATTTTGTTTTTAAATTTTCTAAAGGTTTATGGTCACTGCAGACTATAAATTCTCTTCCAATGAGGTAGTATTGCCAAAATTTTATAGAATCTTTTATAGCCTTGCATTCCAGATGTATGATGTCCATTTTCTTTTCTCTTTCCGACAACTTCCTAGAAAAGTAAGCGACTGGATGTAAAAATCCATCTGATTGTGGCTGCTTCAGGGTAGCTCCAATTCCTTTAAAACTGGCATCTGTTTCTATACAAACATCTTTAGTAACATCATAACTAGATAATATTGGTGTAGAACATAGGTATTCTTTTATCATGTTAAAACAATTTTCACAGTCTTGTGTCCAATTAAACTCTACATTTTTTCTTAAAAGTCTATGAAGTGGTTCGAATTTTTGAGCACTGTTCTCTAAGTATTTTAAATAAAAGTTTAATGAACCTAATATACTTCTTACACCAGATTTATCGGTAGGTCTTTTAAGATTTTTAATAGCAATTAGATTTTCTTGGCATGGACATACTTTATTCTCTTGAATAACATGGCCAAGATACTTAACAGAATTTGCTGCAAAAGTACACTTTACCAACTTAAGTTTAAAACCTTCTTCAAAGATTGCTTTAAGAAATTTCTTAATGTGGTGAATGTGTTCTTCCCAAGTACGTGAAAATATGAGTATATCATCGATATAATTAACACAAAAATCATCTAAGTTATTTCTTCTAATAATATTAGCCAGAATTCGTTGAAAGATCGCAGGTGCGTTTTTAAGTCCAAAAGAAGTACTTTAAACATAAATTTTCCATACTTTGTAATGAAACTAGTCTTTTCTCGATCTTTTAATTTTAATACAATGCACCAAAAAGCAGAATTTATATCTAAAACAGTGAAATATTTACAATTTGAGACTTTATCTATGACGTCATTTATTGTTGGGAACGGGTAGCACTCAGGTACCATTAGTTTATTTAGTCTCCTAAAATCAATACATAATCTTGATTCTTGATCGTTTACCATAATCTTTTTTATAAGCTAAAATCACCGGAGATGCGTAAGGTGGATCTGATTCCTCTATCAAGTCAGCTTCTAATAATTTTTTTATTTGTGTTTTAATCTCCTGTTCGTCAGGTAGAGAACATTTATATGGTCTTGCTGTGACATATTCCTCTCTTATTAACTTGATTTCAGCTTCTCTAGACTTGACCTTACCAACATCATATTTATCCTTAGCAAATATGTGTTTGTATCTCTTTATTAATTTTAAAATTTCTTCTTTTCTATTTTCATCATGAATATGTTGTAGGTTTGCTTGAAATTCATTTACATCTATATTTTCATTAAAATTAATTTCAAAATTTTCATCTAAATTGTCTTCTGCTTTATCTTCTTGAATCAATCTATTAAAATATAAATCTGAATTATTATCATCTTTTATTTCCTTTCTAACCGAATCTTATCCCTCAGTTCTATTGAAATCCTCTTATTTTTATCATCTTTTTGTAAAATATTTGTTTTCATCTTGTATAAGTTTAATTTTTTTAATAGCATCTAGTCCTAACAATAAGTCATATGAAAAATTATTATTATTAATTATTATAATAATTATTATTTATTATTATATAATTGATTTTTTTATATCTAACTAAACTATTGAAAATAAAAAAAAAAAATCATTTTTTAAACTTTGAGTGTCCACCATTTTGAAACAAAAGTAGATAGAAAGCTCGGGTTTGCGGTAAATGTTTTCTTTTTTCAAGACCTTTCCAAAAATGTATTACTTTATGGGTGTTCCAATTTAAAATTTCAAAGTTGAATCCAATATGGTGGCAACCAATATGGCGGAAAAAATTATTACCCACCAAAAAAATTGTTTTTTACAAATGATTAAGATACCCGCAAACGGGAACTTAATATCTCAATTATAACCGGAGATATTAAGACGTTGCCGAACTATTGGATCACCCTGTATATTATGAACTACAGCATATTTATTTAGGTAATGAATCGCGAAACTAAATTGGATATAAATTAAGTTAGGTTAAATATAATTCTAATAAATAAGTATCTGTCAAGATTACTTTTGATTTGATTTGACTTATAAGTCAGATTTTTATGGAGCACTGTTTTATTCAGTAACACTGAACCATAAAAACGTAAACACTAACATTAGAAATAATTATATATAGAGATTGAAAAGGCAGAAATTTGCGGGAAAGGAAGAGATGTAGATTTACATTATAGAGCAAGTGGATGGTATAAGGCAAGCAGGTGTGAAGGGGTACGGCTAAGCTAATAATCACAGTTCCGAGCTAAGGATTATAATGCCCGATTTTACACCGAATATTTTGAATAAAGATGATGAATACATGAATACGTGATAGATAAGATGTGGGTATCGATCTCGAGGGTAGGGAGTCGATAGGTCGTGGGTGGGGGTCACGCTTTGACCCGTATTTTATGCCGCTCGGGGCGACGCCTTATTACAATTGCTAATAGGGAGAGGAGGGGGGAGAGCCTCGTATCTCATTCATACTTTTGCATACACAAGTCCCTTTTTAACATGCAAAGGGTGTAGCCGGGAGCTCGGTGCGGCCGGGCCCGGCCCGCAGTGTCCTACCGGCTCCCTAACGATAAGGATGTATACTCCCGCCATACAGACAGCCGCCCCCAGGCCCCCGCACAGGTGAACACAACTTCCAGAGAATCAGGTATAACCTCTCTTCTAGATGTAGACATTCTATTCTAAGAAGTTGCCAGCTCCCGGTCTCTTCAGACCACCTCGTCATGCTCTTTATTAGTCTTGAAAGAGGTGGGGGTGGGGGCACCGCCCCTCACCTTTGACAGACAGTATAGAAGACATTAAGTTTCTGTAGAACATGACATTATGGCAAAAAAAAACGGTATTAACCCTCTAGCAGCGAACCAAAAACATCTCTTCGGTTCATAAACCAACAGATTTATGTAGTAATATATACACTCGAAACTAAAACAGCGCGTCGTACTTATATTGACTATAATTTGGCTAATGTAATCAAATCAATTCAAGTTGCATAATATGTTTATTTTGTCAGCTGATGTATACCGGATGGGTAATCGTAATCAGTGCCGGTGCTGCGCTCCACAGGTGATGCGACGCTCTCCCCTCCATATCTACCCCCCCCCCCCCCCCTCTTTACCCATAACAAACTTCCTCTATCTCTGTCCCCTTCTTCAAGCATCATGTCGGCTTCATATAAATATTTACTCTGATAAACTATTTATATTATAATAAGATTTTCAATTTATTGTAGCAAATACCAAAACTTTTAACACACTATACTTATATATAATATGTAATTCATATACATATTTACGCATATTAGGAGATATATGTATATTGTGTGTCTGTCTTTCTCTGCTTTAATCCAAAAAGTATAAAGTTAACATTATCCTACCATTATATAGCGCCTATTTCGCGTGAAAGTATGACAGCTGTGTTTTGTTATATTTATTCAGGTTCTTTGCTATTTCATAACGTCATTACTGGAATGATTATTTAAGAGCTAACTACCTACCTAAAATGAATAAGAGTTACAGTCAGTTTCGTGAAACAATTAGCCGAACTGCTCTGACATCTTATTTTATTTGAATTAAATAATATTTCTATTACATTAAACACATCATAGTTACAGTGAGTTAAACGTTCTAACACAAAGTTTCTTATTTTAAGGTAGTAAATATAATAGCTTCCTCGAGTCCTTCAATTGGACACAAAGTCGTATGAGATTTAGAACTGTTTTGACTCATAGTAGGGTCACATTTATTTTTATACAATATCAAATTTGTGTAGACGGTGATATTAATATGAGACCATATACTGGTAACCTCGACAAACCATCCCAATTTTTTCAAAAATAGATCAGTACTTTTAAATATACACGTTTTAATAAATAAGTGCGTGAGCATGAGCAAGACAAAGCAAATGCTTCCGCTACCTTTGGTACGTTCGGGAGCAAAATAGTAATTATTAATCTATATACAGTAGAACCTCGATAAGAAGTGACTCAAGGGGATTAGGGAAACAGTCTAGTTATCGAGGTGCTCTTTTTGTTGAGGGTCGTGTTATCAAGGTTATTTTGGCTATCAGTCGTGTTATAGAGGTTAATGGAATGTTGGGAGCGGGGTGGGGCGGGGTTTTCAAGTCAAGACTTGTTCGAGTTTGACCCATTCCTGTATAGTCGCGTTATAGAGGTTGACTTCTCAAAACGACTTGTTCTAGAGGTTCTGAGTTACGTTGTGAATTGGAAAAAAATCGTGTTATTGAGGTTGTTTGGATAATAATAGTCGCGTTATAGAGGTTAATTTAACATTATGTGTTATGGCAATCTCAAGCGAATTTGAAAATTACACTTGTAATTGAGGTTTTCGTGTTATTGAGGGTCGTGTTAGCGAGGTTCTACAATAAAGAAGACAGTCTGTGGGTATGTATGTATGTCCTTTATAAAAATCTACAGTTTTATTCCGATCTCGATGAAAATTTGCACACTTGATCTTCAAAGCAAGGGGAAGGTCACTGTCTACATGAATTTTCGAAATTTAATTCTTGGTACCCAGGGGTACGGGGTAAAAATGTCAAAGTAATGAATAGCCTTCATATCGTTGAAAAGCTTTTTAAGAGTACAGTAATTGTTGTTATGTACGTTCTTGGCATATTTTCATTTAGAAGGGGGGAAAAATAGAAAAAAAAAATATATATATCTATATCTATTATAAAGAAGAGTGTCTGTATGTAATGTATAATGTTATAATGTAATAATAATAATATAATAATAATGTATATAATATAATGCTTTGAAGGTCAAATTTTCATTGAGATCGGAATAAAACTGTAGATTTGTATAAACAGATATAGGGCTTATCAGAGATGAGCGTGCTCTCATACCGCCGTACTTGCTTGGCTGGCAAAACACATCAGAAATGTAATACCGTGAATTTGCACACTGCAATATGGTGCACAATTTGTGTTAGTGAGAGACACCAAGGGATGTGCCACGCGAGCGCAACACGTAGGAACTGTTTACCAAAAATACAAATGGTACACAATATGGCAATATGGTACACAAATAAATTGTGTACCATATTGCAGTGTGCAAATTCGTGGTATCACATTTCTGATGTGCTTTGCCAGCCAAGCAAGGTTTCTTCGGCAAAGGGGCGAAGAAAATAATGGAGGGAACTTCCCAATTTTTATATTGCAAATTTTGTGAGTGCATATGCGCTGCGCAGTCAGACAATATGTTTATTTTTTTTAAATTTTGAGTGGGGTAATAAATGAAGCTCCTACAGAGTACATTTACATATACATATATATATATATATATATATATATATATATATATATATATATATATATATATATATATATATATATATATATATATATATATATATATACGAGTACAGTTACATATAGGGAAAAGTTGCCTATAACGGGGACGTTGGGTCAAACGGGGACATAGTTAGAATGCGTACTCCAAAAGCACTATGTCCCCGTTTGACCCGACGTCCCCGCTTTAGACAACTTTCCCATACACATATATATATCTGTTTTATGAGTTAAAATGTACCCATAAAAATCCCCCTTCCCCAACCACTCTATGACGGCTAGTCCTACAATTTAGAAATAAATCACGCAAATACTTTAGTATTGGGCGACGAAAATGACGGGGGAAATTCCCAATTTTCATAAATTGCAAATTTTGTGTGCGCACATGCGCAGTGAGACAATTTTGAATGGTTTATCAATTGAAATCTCCAGACGAGTTGGTTACAAATAGATAAATAATTTTTTAAATTTTGCATTACTTATTGGTTTTACGAGTTAAAGTATACCTAATAAAAAAATCCTCCCCCCAACCACCCTATAACGGCTATTCCTAAAATGTTAAAATTATTTATACAAATACCCTATTATAATTGGGTGGTGAATATTTCCCGAAAAAAAAAAAAATAACTTGTTTATCAGTACTGATAAATAACATTGTGACCTCCCAGGGGATCCAACCAGAAACCCTATATTTTATTGTTTGATTTCCACCTGAATTTGTTATTATTTTTTGATGTTCATATACAGCAGGATGGGTACATAAAAAAGTTTTTTGAGAATATATGCTTAATAATATATGCTTAATATAATATATGCTTAATAATATACGAAACCCTAAGAAGTACTTAGATACAAGTACTTCCCTGTGATTTTCATCGAGCATAAAGGTTTCTACCTTATGCTTTTGGTAGTTCGTCCGTCCGTCGCATCTTGGAGTATATCTTCCGACCTACTGAAGCTACAGATTTGAAATTTGGTGTACAAGTTAAACTTTTTTTTAAAAAACAAAAAAAACATTGCGAACTTAACCACTCAAAATTTCTACGATCTGAGATCAATTTGCGAATATTTTCAGATTGCAATATTTTATATTTTGTGGTATTTTTAAGTTGGGTATCATTTTAAAAGGTATTAATATTTGGATTGGAAATGTATATCGCTTTTTCAAAATGGCATTTTACCCCAGAAAAAAAAAAAAAAAAAAAAATACGCAATAGTACATTACGCGTCGATTGCGGAAAGTAGCATTTTGCATGAGAGTGTGGAGTTTGCACCAGAGCGATAGCGAGGGTAGTAAAACCACACGAGCAGTGCAAAATGCCGTTTTCCCACGAGTTGCGTACCGTACTTTATCTACGATTGTTAGATTTAAATAATAAATACAGAAATAAATAAACTTCCAGTATACAAGTTCGTATTTCTCTTTTGATAAAGATAACATTAATTCATTAGTTGTATTTTGTGCCGAATTATTTCGGGAGGCGTATTATTCTCCTCATATTCGACATTGGGTATCATTTTAAAGATATTGAAATTTGGTTGACAAATGTATATCGCGTTTCCAAAATGGCAGCCATTTTACCCTTAAAAAAATGACCCCCCCCCCCCCCTACCCCATTAGGAAAGGTCCTAAAAATTAGGTAATAATACAAAAATATACGTATTTGTGGTCCAATGATATAAAAAAAATCTAATTTTAGGGGACCATAATTATGGAGCCCCAAAATTTTTATTTACACACATATTCTTGGAGGACACTGAAATATTAATGTAGACACAAAATGCTAGATTAATGTTGGTCAGGCACTTTTATTCACGCTATCTATCTCTTGGACTATATGAAGTAATTTATAAATTAATACATAGAAGAAAATTGGTCTAAGGCAACTCAGAATAACTTTCTCATTTACGAGTTCATAAGTCTAGAGTTTTCCATTTCTCAGTTTTTAGGGTCCGTAGGCAAAACCAAGGACCCTTATATTTTCCTGCGTGTGTCTGTCCGTCCGTCCGGTCACCTGCTCTCA
Organism: Gerris lacustris; assembly: GCA_951217055.1. NCBI lineage: Eukaryota > Metazoa > Arthropoda > Insecta > Hemiptera > Gerridae > Gerris > Gerris lacustris. Next base: position 102,059,069 of record OX578276.1, on the reverse strand, counting down.
CGGCTACACCTTTCGTCCGATCACTTTGAAATTTGGCATGTATGTGTCTAGTACCAACCCACATATTTTAAAAATATAGCGACTTAAAAAAAAAAAAAATTCAAAAAAATTAGGGTAAAAAAACTTAAGGGTTAAATTTTTTTTATTTGTTTTCGACACCGTGAGGGGTATCATATGAAAGGGTACGTCGAGCTGATTACAAAAATATATAATTATTTGTTATAACTTTGATAGGGCGAGTGAAGGCTAGTTTGAAGTGGGTGTGAAACGTGTCCCCCCCCCTCGATCTCGCTTATGTGACGTGCAAAAAATCTGAAAAAATTCCTGAACATTCTTCGACCAAAAGTAAAGATACCACTTTTTGGAAATTTCGAAAAAAATATTATTTTATTTTTTATTGACAAAATACGTTTTCTTATAACTATGGTCTTTTCGATATATTTATATGGTTGTACTCCGCTTCAGTGGCAAAAAAATACTTTATCAGAAGTTTGTTTATGTGTTTTGAGAATATCAAACCCATAGGATAGTTCAAAGTAAGCTTTTTAGCATTTTAAAAAACTCCATTAATAGGGTACTACTTAAACTATACAGGGTTGCCTACGGACCCTCGCTGTGTGCTGACTAGCACACACTTGACCTGTTTATTGTAGTTATATATTTAATCATTATATAATATTAATTCAAAATAACCCTCCTGTAGGGAATGTAGAACCTGGGCTCTAACCATCCGCGTTTGAATTAATTATTCTGGGAACAGGATTTTTTTCCGAAAAAACTACTTATATAGTTAAATTCGTATGTAAATGGCATCCACTTAAGAATTATTTAATAAAAATCGTCAACATTTTATACTTATTTCAGTATTTTTGGGGGTAGTGCCCTAAAATTTAGAACTAAAAATCATTCCTCGATTTTTCTAGCTGTATGCGAAATTGCATCAAAATCGGCCGAGTATAGTTTAGGTTCCACGCGTCTGCATGGTCTATAGTCTATAGCAACAGAAAGACATTTAAAAAAACAAAACAAAAAAAAAACAACACTATTTTGGACTCAGGGAACCTTAAAACGTGTGAATTCATCAAAATCGATTTTTGAAATATCATAGTTTTTTAATACGTATTTACTAATTTTATATTATGAAAAAGTAAAAAGAAAATTACTACTAGAAATGTGAGCATACTAACCTGAATAACTATTCTGCGTTGCGTTTGTCAAAGGTGGTTCTAAGGACTCAATTTGCATAAAAATGTCTAGAAATGTGCGCATTAATAGATACATTTGAATAATATCCTCTTAATTTGTCAATAGTGACGGTAAATTATATCAATCTGACATAAATTACTTAACTATTTATAATACAGAGGCTACATCATTTGAGGCTAAAACTAGAATTTGGGAAATTCTTTACTCCAGCGTCCGATAGCGTATACTGGTCCGATCTCCTGGTCTATATGCAACAAAGTGATAATTGGTTTTAAGTTTAAGACTATTAAAACTAGAGGTAAGAGGAGCAAAAACTTTATTAATGGTTACATACAAATTTTAATTATAGCTTTCAATTTAAAAATTACGTAAAACATATTGATTTTGGTGTAATACTGATGTGTAGTGTACATGAAAGTGATCCCTAAAATATATTTCCTTGTATCTCGGATGTGGGTCTATCGAGATAAAATTTAAATAAATGGTGTGTACCTATTGTTAATAGGAACCAATACATTATTATATGAACAGGGTAAAATATTGTTGAATATAGAGTTCTTTCTAAGGGTAATGTGCATTAATATTGTAGAATAATGCATAGAAAAACAAAATACACGAATTTTTGGTCCAAAGTATTTTAAGCTCCATTAGTTATAAATCTAAATAGAATGATCGTCGGTGTCAATTTAGCAACTGAATCATTTACAGGACTTCACGGATTTTATTGCAGAATAGACAGAGCTGAAAATTTCTTTCTAATTATTGCTCTCGAGGTTACCGAAGGTAACGAAAACATTTTGATCACTCTGAAAAGCGGCATTGTTTGCAAATTCCAACATTCCTGACAGAATCCGGTTTCAATCATTGGGGAACATTTTTTGTCGGTCAACAATTGCGTACCACCATATCGTCAAAATTGCTTGTCCGATTTTAATTAAATTTTGATGGTAGATCCTAATTAGCCCACTGTTAGTACCATATTTATTTCATTCCCAAAGAAAAAATATTGAGTCCAGGTTGAAATTATTATGGAAGCACCTGTGGGTTACATACGTCAAACCATCCAAATATATTAAACATTTGATGATTTCTTTTAAAGATATTGGTGTTATTAAAAAATATTTTGTGGGCTTGTGGAAGAGAAACCAATAAGCCCGCAGAAGGTTAAAACGTAAATAAAAACCAGCAATAGACTAATTATGACAGCACCCAAATTTGAATTAAATTGTACGAATAGAATTTAAGGTATGTTGGTTCGCAAAAATTTTGAACGAAAGACAAACAAGGGACCAAACTTTTTCTTAATGCTTGAAACGGGTTTCTAATTTTGATTTCCAAGACGATTATAGCTTTCACGGAAACCTTCAATTCCCATATGACCATTCATCCAATAATACAAGGACGCGAGGAAGCTATGTCCCACACTAAATCACAAACCATTTTTTTCTTTTTCAATTTAAAAACTCTAAATTTGGTAAAGGTGAAAAAAAAGGCTATTCGATTTCTGGTTTTGGCTCACAAATAAATTCAAAATGCGGAATTGAACGTCTTAGCTTGATAATTAGCCAAACAACTAGTGTTTGGAATCGTATCTTTCTTAATCTTCAAAAATATCTGAGGAAAAAGGGTGAATCTAGGCAAGAATACCTTCATATAAGGCATCTACCAGAAAATTATCAAGAAAGTATTGCCGTTATTACGATCATTGAGGATCTGTCAAGCTAATTAACTTAATTTGACTGGAAGTGTGCAATGAAAGTACATTTACATCAATTAAATTATTTTTGTATATTTAACTTTTCTATGAGTAATATTGATCAAGTTAAATATTTTTAAGGAGAAAAGCTTGAACTTGCTTTGGATCTAATATTATGTAACTTTATTGCATAGCATTTCAGCGTCGTAGGCACATTGACTCTTCACTACGCAATTGATACCGTCACGTATAATTAATTCCCATTTTTCCGTTTTTCTTTCTGAAAAAGCAATTTCGTTTTGTTGATTTTGAGTTTTTTTTCTCGAGTGGGATTGAGACGGAATAATAAGTTGTCGGCGGGAGTATCTGATGGTGGCGCGGGAGGGAAGGCGCTATCTTGGATCTGGTAAGGCTTTGTTATCCGGAGCTTCCCGAACCCATTCAATTGTAATAAGGTTTCTTCTGGATTCTCGCTACTTCTACTAGCAGTGCCTCGGCCATGTACCCGGCCTATCGAATTGCCCATCTTACGTTTATATTGACACTGAAAGAACTTTTAAGGAGCAGAGGAACAGTGCCTATAACCTCTCCGACAGCACTACATACGCAGGTTTCTCGAGGGGCTTCCCCGCGCCTTATCGACGCAAATCCAGATAACATACATTATGAGAATAGCTCAATGAAGTTGCCATTACAAGCATGTGATCTTATTCCAGGCCGTATCCACATTCAGTGCTCTATTTACAGTGCTGATTATAGGTTGAGAACTAAAATGGTTTGACCAAAGATATTTGGGAACAAGACGGTTATTTCTAAGCTGCCGAACTGAAGAAAAAACTCAAACAGTCTCTTCATTAACAGCATTGCTTCAATTCGTCAGACATACTGATTATTATTATTATTAATTTAAATAGTTATAAAGATTCCTGTTGCTTCTTAGATTTCACTAAAATACAAAATAAATGCAGTTTTATACACTATTGACTGAATACTACATATATATATATATATATATATATATATATATATATATATATATATATATATATATATATATATATATATATATATATATATATATATATATATATATATATATATATATATATATATATATATACGTACACACACAATTTGTGTTACTGAGAGACAAGACACCAAGGGATGTGCCAAGCAAGCGCGACAGATAGGAACTGTTCCAACATCAGACATTACGTCAAAAAGATGTTGGCTCGGCATTGCGCCATGTCCTGCAGTCCTGCAACGTTTCGTCGCGTCCGACTCATCAGGGGCCCGATGATGCCCACCCAACTCTGGACCTATACCAGATCAAGGAGATCAGACATAGGGCATTATCAGAGACAAGCGTGCTCGCACACCGCCGGGGGTTGATGAAACCGACTTGGTTTAATCTAAAAATAGACTGCCAAATGGTGTGGCACATAGCTTCCACGCATCTTATCACGTACTTTATTGATATTATGCTTTAACAAGCCATTATTGCCAAATATGTTTACATAATTGTGTACCCCGTTTTTTGTAATCTGTTAAAATTGATTTGATTTTTTTCATTAATTAAAGAATCAATTTAGAAAAAGTTAAAGATGACGGTTCAAATTAATCTGGGGCTATCTGCGGGTTACTTTCAACAAACTGTAAAAGTTTCATACAAATCAGATACTTTTGAACCTATATGTGTAAATAAATGTTTGTACGCGTATGTGAAAGAGAAACAAATGAGCGCAGAAGTTAAAACTTATATGGCACCAACAATGTACTAATTATGACCTACCATACGTATTTCAATAAAATCGGACATGTAGTATTTAAGATATGTTGGTTCTCAAAAATTGAGCGATAGACCGACAGACACACCGGCATTTCGGTACAGACACGAAACCAAACATTTTGCCTGATGTCTAAAACAAATTTCTGTCTTGAACTTTTTGAAATGGGAGACATCAAATATTTTCGTTCTTCAGACTGATCACATAGCTTCCGTTACCTTCGGTAACCTCGGAAGCAATATTGAGTAGAACCAAAGTTAAATAAACTATTACTAACATGTAACATGTAACAAGTAAAGCGGTGGGTTGGACGTACTATCCAACCGTAAAAGTCTCATCAAGTCCTTTATGCGTTAAAAATTCTTTAAAAGCTTTTATCATGAGAGTTTAATTTTATAAATAATAATGTTAGCTTAAAGCGAACAATGCAATATGACCAAACCAAAGGGTTACCACAAGCCTAGTAAAAATAAATGATACATTTATATTAGTTAATAAAGTGTGAAATAGACATTTCATAAGTCATCACTTTATAATGACTTGTGATAGGTAATTGAAAATTATTTTTTATAAATGAAGAATCTTCTAAAAATTTAAATTCTCTTTGCTACAATTAAAAAGAAATGTAACCAGAGAATATCGAATCACAATCCACTTTCTTACACTTTCTTCATGAATTAGGCATATACATAATATAATGCTAATCCTGTTCTAGGTCTAAAAATAAAATAGTACAATGTGGCACTATTTATAGAAAGAAATCGGACATTACATTCGATTTTATGGTTCCAATGGTCATTGCGTCCACGACATCGCATACTGAATTGGATCACTATTACGCTGGTTTCTATGGTGTCATTTCATACTCCTTGTTTAAATGATGGAAAAGGTATTCCAAATTAATTGTTTACCTTTATGAAGAGAGAAGCTTAAATTATTTTTTGCTTTAATATAGCAAACTTTTGAAAATATTATAATTATTATAGGTTACATACGTTCTTCAAATGAATTAAAAAAAAATTAAAATCGGTCGGAGACAACTCAAACAAACTTTCTCATATTTCTCATAAATATACGAGTTCATAATAAATTACTTAGCCCAGTGTTTTCCATTCATTAGTTTTCGAGTTTTCATAGGTACATTTAATTATTATTCAACATTTTATCCAAATTGATCATAAAAATAACTTCACCTCGGCGGGGAATCGAACTATTGCCCTATTTTTTCTTATTCTTCTTATTTAATCAATTAAAATGTCTCCACAACTTACTTTTTTGTATGGACTACATTTTAGAATTTTTTAATCAAAATCGTCGGAACCGTTTTCGAGAAATAATTTATTGGTTTTAACGTTTTCTCTGTTTTTTTTTTTTGGGGGGGGGGGGGGGGTAGTGCCCCCAAATTTTGAGCTATAACTCATTTCTCGATTTAACCTCGGGGTATAATTATTCTGAACATGTATGCCAAGTTTCGTCAAAACCGGCCCATTAGTTTAGGCTCCACGCATCAGACTGACTGACAATAGACGACAGACAGACATTTTTTAAAAAACACTTTTTTGGACTCAGGGAATCTCAAAACGTGTAAATCTATCAAAATCTCAATATTGAATTTTCGTGCCATCACAATTCTTTCTCTTTATATGAGAAAGCAAAAATTGAAGTCAGATTCAAGACGTGTAAATAAGAAAAGCAAAGGAATTAAAAAATAAGAAAGTGTTGCCTGTTGGAAGCTGTTTGTTGTTGCTCCCTAGACCTATCCGGTACATTTAGAGGCGAGGATTGTTTAATATCAAGGGGAGCAAGGGTTGAGAACAAGGCACTGCCTATTTACTGCCCAAAAAAAAAAAAAAAAAAAAAAAAAAAATGTAAGAAATTAGGTTGACTAAATATTATATAAAGTGTCAAAATAAACTGACTAAGAAATCAAAATGTTTGGGTACTTCTAGACGACCTTGAGACGACGGTATTTTTTGTTTGGTCAGAAATTGGCCCAAGCCGACTGGAATCATCCCAAAAATTTTTATTTTTCCCCCCTTAAAAGATTAAAGATGGCGGGCGCAACTTTAAATGTTTTTGGAGGCTTATTGCGGTTACGTCGTATCGAAAAGCAGATTGCACGGTAACTGATTTAAAATATCTAAAACTTTGGTGCTTTGACTTTTTTGTTGTAGGTACCTCCATCGGTTCTAGCTTACACTTACATAGAGCTAAATTATGTTATTTTGCTTCCGAGCTTACCGAAGGTAACGGAAGCTGTGTGATCGTTCCGAAGAACGAAAAATTTTAAGGTCTCCGATTTCAAAAATTCCAAGACAGAAATCCGTTTCAGACATCAGGGAACATTTTTGGTTCCGTGCCTGTCTGTCGGTCGGTCTGTCGTTCAATTTTTGCGAACCAACATATCTTAAAAACAAAAGGTTCAATGGTTCGGAGATTGTGGGTCTTAAGGGATGTATTATAAAGAAAATCTCTATAAATTTTTGCTATATTTCGACTCCCTTGCGAGTCATTCTCAAGCATCTACAACAAATTACAACAAACTAATCAAACACCTTATTTAATTCGTTACTTTAACCTAGATTGTGATTAATTAATAACAACAAGACTAATTGAAAACCTTCTTACCTATATCTTGATCTTAATTCATGGTTATAACCAGAATAGTCATACTTCTACAATCTTAAACAATTTTTCTTCCAGTGCTTCCAAAACACTTACAGTCATAAAACTGGTTAAATCTAAAACCCCACCTAGAACACAGTTACACATTCTGGCTAAAAATTGGAAAATTGCTTACAATTGAAATATACAGAAACATGCTATACTGATATCTTACTTACATTCATTTTGTTTCCACATATTTTTTTTAAAATTTGTCTGTACAGATATAAAAGTAAATCTCCCTGTTCAAATCTTTCCATTAAAAATAACATTAAAACTTAAACTTAACATGACTTCCAGAGTAACCAATCACATAACAATATAAATTAGTAAAAATCAGCAATAAATAAATTCTATCACAGCTCTTATCACAATATTCATTAGAAACCAAGACTGTAACATTCTATAAAACCCAGATTAATTTAAAATGGTAACTGACTGTGATGCACCTTAGTATCTTCACATAAACCCAGATACATTTATCCATCTGACTATATAGTCATGTATATGCATAATAAGTTTTTTTAAATTTTTACATTAATAATAATATGCACTTACCTAAATCCCATTTGATCTTACAATATACCTTCATATATTCTATTCATGTCCCGACAGTCTTTTTTTATAATTTATACTATTTCTTTGTTTAGCTATATGTATTGCTTCTAGTGTCAATCTCTTCTTGTTGTTGGTTTCATTAATAAGTATTTTTGTATTATTAAAATCAAATGCATGACCAGTTTCACTAGAATGTTCAGCTAATGCAGTCTTATTTTCTTTTGATCTAATTCCTCTATGTCTGTCTAGTCTCTCCATCGTACTTCGCTGGAGAACCCGAGCAAGGAACCTCATAAACCACACCCATTTTTTCATCGGTACATAATTAGTCATTTAAGTTAGTAAACACTACCCCTTCCACCTTATTAATAGGTTTAAGACCGAAACTAAGATTACACTCCATTAGTTTAAATATTTTTACTACTCCTTCTGATAGACCTTTTATGTAGGTGATACTTGTAAATTTATTTTGGCCTGCTTGTTCTTTTCCATGGGTAAATTCGGTGGGTTTATTAATAGAACTATACCAAATTCTATTTATTAATTTTAATGGATAAAAATGTTTAATTAATTTATCATAAACCTGCTTTTTAATATCTTCAAGGTATTCCTTGTGTGTGAGTTTAATTGCTCTCTGGATCAGGTTTTTCGCTGTATTTACTCTTTGCTGGTATGGATGGTTCAAGGTATAATTTAAAAAACGGTTTCCTTTAACGTTTTTATATAGCCATTTCGTTCTAATTGTACCATTGTCTTCCCTGATTATGATTAAATCCAAATATTCTAGCTGGTTATCCGTTTCTAGTTCCATGGTAAATTTAATGTTGTTATGAAAATTTTTTAGTTCGGTTAGCAGTGTTGGAATTTCTTCCTCTTTTATGATTAGCAATCATCTATATATTTTTTAAAAACTCTAGGTTTTTAACGGCTGACTTGCTCAAAACTGTTTTTAAGAGATTATTGATATATATTCCCTCTAGATTTACTGATAACCTTCCCCCCATAGGTTCCCCATTCAGTTGTCTGTAAAGATTGTTTGAGTATGTAACTATGTTATAATAACAGCAGAATTTAAGGCTTTCCAAAAACAGATTCTTATAGGTACTTAATCGAATATGAGGTTCTATGTGCTCCTATGATCTTTGAACAATTTTATATACTTCATTCAGTGGTATGTTAGTAAACATAGATTTGATGTCAAAAGATACTAATTTCTCATTAGGCTCTAATTTAACATTTGTTATGAAGTCTTTAAACTCAAAAACATTCTTAACATAAAATTCGTTCAAGTTATTCAAAATGATCCAGAACCGGATTTAAATGTTTTGAGAGTTTCTCTATTGGGGAATTTATATTATTTATAATAGGTCTAATTGGTTTTCTTGGTTTATGTGTTTTTATGAGTCCATATATTCTACCAAAATGACAGCTGGTAATGTTTAAATATGCTTTCTGTTTATCAGTTATATATTTTTTATTAGCCAGTTTATGTAATAGTTTTTTGTATTCCAGTTGGACTGATGACATTTTGGTTTTATCCATTCTTATTTTCCTATATGTATTTTTGTCCTCTAGGAGCTCATTCATCTTACCTTCATATTGTTTTTTATTTAAAATTACTGTCGGGTTGTCCAGCGAAGTACGTAGGAGACTAGACAGACATGGAGGAACAGGAAACAGCAACATGAAGTAACAATTAGATCAAAAGAAAATAAGACTGCATTAGCTGAACATTCTAGTGAAACTGGTCATGCATTTGATTTTAATAATACAAAAATACTTATTAATGAAACCAACAACAAGAAGAGATTGACACTAGAAGCAATACATATAGCTAAATACAGAAATAGTATAAATTATAAAAAAGACTGTCGGGACATGAATAGAATATATGCAGGTATATTGTAAGATCAAATGGGATTTAGGTAAGTGCATATTATTATTAATGTAAAAATTTAAAAAAACTTATTATGCATGTACATGACTATATAGTCAGATGGATAAATGTATCTGGGTTTATGTAAAGATACTAAGGTGCATCACAGTCAGTTACCATTTTAAATTAATCTGGGTTTTATAGAATGTTACAGTCTTGGTTTCTAATGAATATTGTGATAAGAGCTGTGATAGAATTTATTTATTGTTAATTTTTACTAATTTGTATTGTTATGTGATTTGTTACTCTGGAAGTCATGTTAAGTTTAAGTTTTAATGTTATTTTTAATGGAAAGATTTGAACAGGGAGATTTACTTTTATATCTGTACAGACAAATTTTAAAAAAATATGTGGAAACAAGATGAATGTAAGTAAGATATCAGTATAGCATGTTTCTGTATTATAGATGAAGGTGATACCTTGAATTATTCAGTAATGATGTATAATTGGGTCCTTAGGGATTTAAAAAAACATACTCTTCTACGTCATCTGGCTATATTTCGACTCCAACCTTGAGTCATTTTGAAGCATCTAGAAGCAATTCATTACAAAAAACAATCAAAATCTTTTTCCTTATAAATATTAAACATAAACATTAATGTTCTTTCATACATAGTAATAGTGAAAAAAGTTAATTGGAGAAAAACAATTCTTACCCTATTGAGTTGTGAACTTTTGTCTTTTGCTATGCAAAATCGTTATTTTTTAATAAAAAATTGCAAATATGTTGGTCATTTGACCTTTCCTAAGTAGGAAACCCCCAATCTTCACCTAAAAATGCAATTGTCATACTTAATCAAAATATATTTGTTTCATAAAAATTATGTGAATCAAACTAACATGTGTCCTACTTACAATCATCTTAATTTTTAAAAAATTTTGCTTTAAAACAATAACTTCATCACCAAAACAGACAGCTACACTAATAACAATAACAATCTAAACAATTCTTGACTAATTTAATTAAAATGACTAGTATAATTTAAAATAAAAAGGGAACAAAAATTATCTCAGCTTAATAATTACATTGTACAAAGTACAAAATTTCCACATTCTGATAGATTCTCAAAACCCAGGTTTATGAGACAATAGTATTGTAATGTGTTGCACCTTACCAAACCTTCTGACCCTGAATACAGTTTTCCAGATTGACTTTTACATATACTTAAAATAACAAATACAAAAACAAACCTTCCCCTTTACTTTACAGAATTCCTGCATACATCCTATTCATGCCTTTGCAGTCTTTTTTTGTAGTTTATGCTATTTTTCTGTTTTGATATAAACATAGCTTCTAAAGTCAATCTTTTTTTGTTATTGGATTCATTTATTAAAATCTTAGTGTTCTTAAAATTAAAATTGTGCCCCGTTTCAATAGCATGTTCCGCCAGCGCTGTTTTGTTTTCTTTTAGTCTTACAGTTGCCTCATGCTGTAGTCTTCTGTTCTTCCATGTTTGCCTTGTTTCTTCTATGTATGTAGCAGGACACTCCAAACACGGAACTTCATAAACAACACTCATTTTCTCTTCTGTGTTTAATTTATCTTTTAAATTAGTGAACATTGAGCTATCTAGCTTATTTACTGGTTTCAACCCAAACGAGATGTTACATTCCATTTGTTTGAATATATTCACTACTCCTTCCGATAAGCCTTTTATGTAGGTCATTCTTGTGAATTTATTTGGGCGTGCAAGGTCATTTTGTAGTGCAATTTCTGGTGGTTTATTAATGGCACTATACCAAAGTTTGTGAATTAATTGTAATGGGTAAAATTTTTTTAATAATTTGTTATTTACTTCTTTTTTTATTTCCATAAGGTAATCTTGGTGTGTAAGCGTTATAGATCTATGGATAAGGTTTTTAGCTGTATTTTTTCTTTGTTGGTATGGGAGTTGAGATGTGAAATTTAAAAATCTATTCCCTTTGATACTTTAGTTTAGCCATTTAGTTTTAATGATACCCTTAGTAGACCTGATGACCGTCAGATCCAGGAAGTCTAATTGGTTATTCTTTTCCATTTCAACGGTAAACTTAATATTATTATGAAACCCGTTCATTTCTGCAAGTAACACTTGAATCTCTTCTTCCTTAACTATTAAAAATAAGTCATCAATGTATCTTCTCAGCACTCTAGGTTTAATAGCTGACCTACATAACACAGAAGTTAGAAGGTGGTATATATAGATTCCACTAAGGTTCACCGATAACCTGCCCCCCATCGGGACTCCGTTCAACTGTCTGTATAAACTATTATCAAATGTAAAAATGTTGTTATTACAACAAAATTTCAGACTCTCTAAGAACAAATTTTTACATTTTATAGATGTGTGAGGTTCTATGTGTTCCCATGATTTTTTAATTATTTTGTAAAGCTTATTATGTGGTATGTTCGTAAACATGGAACTGATGTCGAATGAAACTAACCTTTCATTTTTTTCCAATTTAATATTTGATATGAACTCTTTAAATTCAAAAACATTTTTTATGTCGTTATCGCTTATAGCTCCTACCCTGTTGAGAATTGGACTATAGCTTATATGAACTTTTTTGCTCCAAATTACCTGTAGATATACCCCTTTTTCTATGGCCATCTGAAATTGATACACCCATATATATAATATATATATTATACAGGGTGACCCGCGATAAAATGTCATAAAGAAACTGGCGGATTCTATGGGTCAAATACAACAAAAAATGTCGAGTAAGCATATGCCCATATCTCAATAGTTCTCGAGATATTGATTTATTTCTTTTTTTAAAGTGCTTCACGAAAATTTTCAAAAAATGCCTAATATCTCAAAAACTAAATGAAATAGAGAAATTGGGCTAAGGACCAATTTTAAAGAGCATAAAAAATCCTTTCAGAATCATTCATTTATTTCTAAATTATCAGATGCTAAGCATCTTTTGAGTTCTGTTACTTTTGAAAATTTGGATTTTATAACATTTTACCACGAAATTCCTGAGCTTTAATTGAAGGATGTTAGAAGTATGGCGTGTTCAGGAAAAACTTCTGCTTTTCATAAGCTTTCAAATGGTATAATTAAAGTTTAAGATCAACGGACTAGTTTTTGAATTATGTTGGATTGAATGTTACCAGACGTGATTGTTTTTGGTCAGGATCACAACCAATTCTAGTACAAATGCTAAAAAGGTTTCCCCCAACGAAACCACAACACTTAGTGTTTCTTATAGGACATTGGACACTGAACAAAAAAGTACCTATAAACATTGACCCGGAACAGCTTCGTTTTCGAGATATTCGCAAAAAAACACTAAAAGAAACTTAATATTTGAGAATTGTAAGGATAAACGACCAAAAATTGTGGGTTTTAGTGTTTTTTGCGAATACATTCAATCCAACATAATTCAAAAACTAGTTCGTTGATCTTAAACTTTAATTATACCATTTGAAAGCTTATGAAAAGCATAAGTTTTTCATGAACACGCCATACTTCTAACACCCTTCAATTAAGAGTAATAAGCTCAGGAATTTCGTGGTAAAATGTTAAAAAATCCAAATTTTCAAAAGTAACAGAACTCAAAAGATGCTTAGCAGCTGATAATTTAGAAATAAATTAATGCTTCTGAAATGATTTTTTATGCTCTTTAAAATTGGTCCTTAGCTCAATTTCTCTATTTCATTTAGTTTTTGAGATATTAGGCACTTTTTGAAAATTTTCGTGAAGCACTTTAAAAAAAGAAATAAATCGATATCTCGAGAACTATTGAGATATGGGCATATGCTTACTCGACATTGTTTGTTGCATTTGACCCATAGAATCCGCCAGTTTCTTTATGACATTTTATCGCGGGTCACCATAACTAAGTAATAAATAGCAATGCTCGATACAACCGATATGCAAAAAACAGATCAAATAAATGGGAAAATAAAAGCAGTCAAAACCAATAAGATAAAATGAATAAATCATAATAAATAAATGAAATCGGTCAACACTTTGACAGTATAAAAGCTAAAAGTATAACAAATTAAAAAATAGACTGCCAATTGGTGTAGCACATAGCTTCCTCGCTTCCTATCCACGTACTTAATTGATTTTATGCTTTTACAAGCCATTATTATCTTATTGGTTTAATTGTATTCTCTAATTCTTTTTTTATGTGTCAAAATTGTTTTGATTTTTTACACGAATTAAAGTATTAATTTAGCAAAAGTTGTTGGACCTGGTTTTCTCCCCGGGTCTGGCAGTACTTGTTTTTATTATAAACCAATGCTTGTTGTGCATGAAATATTATTCTCTCGTTGTGCATTGTCGCGTTAAGTGTAAATATATGATTCTGTTGAATGTGTAGCTCGAGATATTTCTTGCGTAATTCTCTAATAGTCCCATTAAAAGTTAAAGACCGAAGATGGTTCAAATTAATCTGGGGTTATCTGCGGGTTACTTTCGATAAACTATAAAAGTTTCATTCAAATAATATAAGTACTTTTGAAGCTATAAGTGTAAATAAATGTATGTTTGTGTGATTGCGTAGAAGAAAAACAAATAGGCGCAGAAGGTTGAAACTTATATGGGACCAACAATGGGCTAATTATGACCTACCATCCAAATTTCATTAAAATTGAACCTGTTGTTAATGAAGGTGATCCCTATAAATTCTATGGTTCGGAGATTGTGGGTCTTAAGGGATGTATTATAAAGAAAATCTCTATATCATTAAATTGAAATTTTAGTTCTCTAACTAGAAGATTTATTATTGTAAAATATACTTACCATGGTATCTCAAGGCAGAAGCTGCTCAAAATGGCCGCCACCTTCAGCAATGCACATTCGACATCTTTTTATCATAGATGCCACAGCTGATAATGTCACGTTTCTTTGCCCTTCTCCAGCTGCAAGCACGACATGTTTTTTTCTACAACGATGGTTTGTTTGCCCACTTAGAGTTGGAATATTTTGAAGTATTTGGGATCGTTATAAAGCTTATTAAAAGCGCCAACTTTGCTTACCTTTGTACGCATTTTTCTCATTCGGGTCATATCGATAAGTGGGCTCAAAGTATTTCAGATTTTTTAAAAAAAAATAATTTTTTTGTTTTCAAACAGCTATGGATCACACTAAAAAGGCAACAAGCCAACTAAAACATACATCCTTTTATAAGAAATTTCCTACTCTTTCCAACGATTGTTCATTCATTGTTCCAAGATTAATATATTTTGAGATATTTTGTTTTTTTAAGGCAAAGGTCGATTGTTTTAAACACAGTCTATTTTCGCTTATAGCTCCTACCCTGTTGAGAATTGGACTAGAACTATTTTGCTCCAAATGATAGTAATCAAAGGTTAGTAAATCAAATAAGTATATATATATATATATATATATATATATAATATATATATATATATATTATATATATATATATATATATATATATATATATATATATATATATATATATATATATATATATATATATATATAATAGACTCTAAACCACGATTTGGAGAGTATTATATTCTTAGTAATGGAGAATGTATATGTCTTTGATTACTAACCTAAAATTCATGTTTAAAATTATATTATTTTTATTTATAACCTCAACTCTAGGTGATTGTAATTAAAATAAATAAATTTATTAATTGATTAATAAACTGAAACATTGACCGAGCGAAGCGAGGTCTATGTTTTAACTTATTCTTCCCCGGTCTTGCCCAGGTAGGTACTGGACCGTTTTGCATTTCGTTTGAAAATGTTCGTTATGCGCTTAGGACCAAACGCTTTGTTCGATTTTCTTCAAATTTGGCATGGATGTTCTTTGAAGTCATAAAAAATATTATATGAGTTTTATATTTAATGAATTTCATATTTACATTTTTTATAAACAAAGAAAAATGTTTATCTTGCAATTTGGCATGAATATTCCTTCAAGTGTGGAAAATAAATATGTATAGTTGTTTTTTATATATATATTTTTTTATTGATTAAAAAAAAATTAAGACTTTTTTTTTTTAAATTGTTTCTTTTTCTTGAAATTTTGAATAGATGTTCCTTTAAGACATTAAAATCGATTTATATGGTTTATTTGCTTAAAAAATGTTTAGAATTAGCATAAAAATATCGAATCAAACCCGGCCTCTCACCGTCGATGGAGAGTTAAGACATCCTCCGGGCTGCGCGTGAATATATAGGCTGCGCGCGCAACACATTATTTATTATTTTACAACACACATCGCTATTTTTCTTTTTTAATTGCTTACTGTTCATTACCTACCACAAGTCTCTATTGTCTTTCGCCAACAAGAATATGTATGTTTACTTAATAATAGTTAAGAATATTTTTTGTTGTTGTAAGTCTTTCTGCGTATTTATCTCATTTTACTTCCACTTGCCTCTAAATCTTGTTACCTAAATTGCCCATATATATATACAATATACATATATATATATATATATATATATATATATATATATATATATATATATATATATATATATATATATATATATATATAATTTGCTAATATCCCAAATTAGTAATTCATTCCGACTAAATTTTTAAAAAGGAAAAGCAGTGGTATTTACCTTCTATACACTCGTAGATTTTATTTTAGAATTTTAAAGAAGTTGTCATGATTAAGTTAGTAAAGGTTTAGGCACGGTAAGGCGTGATTTATTAATTATTGCCTTAATATCTAAAAATAAATCTAAATATTTTTGACAGTGATTGAAAAGTAATTTCTTTAACAGTTCTTCCTACATAAATTTCCACAAAACATAAAATATGGTCAGTAGTTTCTTCTGCAATTTTGGTTAAATACATTTTTTATGAAAAATGTTCTCTTAAAGAGCCTTTCAACGATATACATCATAAAGGGTACCTACCAATTACTTTTTGACCTTTGTACCCCGTACTCCTATGTACTAACATTTTAACTATATAATCTCATGTAAGCAGTACGCTCATAGACACTTCATTTATATAAGATAAAAGACACTCATCATTTCTATAAGATGTAGTTATACATATTTTTCCATTTTACCCCCTCCTAAATGAAAATATGACAAAACTGTACATATCAACAATTACTGTACTTTTAAAGAGCTTTTCAACGATATGCATCATTAAAAGTATTCATTACTTTGAGATTTGTACCCCGTACCCCTGGGTACAAAAATAAAACTTTCGCAAAATCCTTTCTTAGTGGATGCCTATGATATGAACCGAGTATATCCCCAAAATTTCAAGTCTCTTGGTTAAGCAGATTTTGCTGTGCGTTGATTCTATGTCAGTCAGTCAATCAGGACATTGCCACTTATATTATAGACTAGCTGAATACCCGTGCTTCGCTACGGGGTGTTTTATTTTCAATTTAATGGATTTATAAACTACCATCAAGAAACATTTAAATTATTTTACAAAGCGAGTATATCTAGATTCTATCCCTCCTCCTTATTTCTATACCCCCTCCCCATTGATAAGATAATTTGCTAATATCCCAAATTAGTAATTCATTCCGACTAAATTTTTAAAAAGGAAAAGCAGTGGTATTTTCCATCTGTACCCCCCCCCCCCCCCCTCCCCTTGTCATTTTACATCCCTTGGTTGAAATTGGAATTATCATTTATTAATAGGTATACATGCTTACATCCAAAATAAGAGCTCTTTCTCAAGTATTAACTTCCTAATTTTTGAAGATCGGTCTGGGCTCAATTCCCCTTCTTTTCTTACTCTGTCCTTATGTACCCCTTAGGGATAAAATTTTAGAAAATCTCTATTGGCAGATATCAATATAATTTAGAAATTATAATACTACGTGTACACTCGTAGAGTTTATTTTAGCATTTTAAAGAAGTGGTCATGATTTAGTTAGTAAATGATTAGGCATGGTAAGGCGTGATTTATTAATTATTGCGTTAATATCTAAAAATAAATCTAAATTTTTTTTGTCAGTGATTAAAAAGTAATTTCTTTAACAGTTCTTCCTACAGACATTTCCACAAAACATAAAATATGGTCATTAGTTTCTTCTGCAATTTTGGTTAAATACATTCTTTTATGAAAAATGAAATAAGAATTTTGAAATCTATTTAGAAGCCCCGTTCTCAGCTCCATATAAAACTACCAAATCGTATTATATCCTTTATCACCCGCAGAATTAAGCTTAACATTGTACCCAAGAACCTCCAAAATCTATTCAGCCATTTGGACGTTATTAAAGCACAGACAAACAGATATGATATTTTCTAAACTTAAATTCATTGTCAGGACTACTCATTCAGTGGAAATACAAAATTTTAGCCCAATCGGATAAATGTACAGATACAACAATTATTAGTTTTTTATATATAGATATAGATATATTTTTCCATTTTACCCCCCTAAATGTACATAACAATAATTGTACAGCACTCTACAGCACTCTTAAAGAGCTTTTCAACGGTATGCATCGTGAAGGGTTTTCATTACTTTGACATTTGTATCCCGTACCCCTGTGTACCAAAATCAAAATTTCGAAAATGCATGAAGTCAGTGACCTTCCCCTTTTCCTCTTGCTTTGAAGGTCAAGTGTGCAAATTTTCATTGAAATCGGAATAAAACGGTAGATTTGAATAAGGAACACACACACACTTCCCTTTCGCGCGCACACACACTTACGTTTACATTTCCTTTTTACCCCTCTCCTAAATGAAAATAATGACAAAAACGTACATTACAATTACTTTTCTCTTAAAGAGCCTTTCAACGATATGCATCATAAAGCGTACCCATCAATTACTTTTACATTTGTACCCCGTACTCCTGTGTACCAACATTGTAACTTTACAATCAATCTCATGTAAGCAGTACACTCATAGACACTTCATTTATATAAGATAAAAGACACTCATAGACACTCTTCATTTATATAAGATGTAGTTATACATATTTTTCCATTTTACCCCCTCCTAAATTAAAATATGACAAAACTGTACATAACAACAATTAGTGTACTTTTAAAGAGCTTTTCAACGATATGCATCATTAAAAGTATTCATTACTTTGACATTTGTACCCCGTACCCCTGGGTACAAAAATAAAAATTTCGCAAAATCCTTTGCTAGTGGATGCCTATGAAATGAACCGAGTATATCCTCAAAATTTCAAGTCTCTCGGGTAAGCAGATTTTGCTGAGCGTTGATTCTATGTCAGTCAGTCAGTCAATTGCCACTTATATTATAGATATATATATATATTATAATACTTATAGTTAGAGTCAGGACATTGCCACTTATATTATAGATATATATATATATTATAATACTTATAGTTAGAGACTTTAGTAGTATAAATTTAAGGATTTAAAATGGACTAATAGTAGCTACTTTCTTTTATGTAATGTAAGTAAATACTTTCCTGTTTTTAAATACTTTTTTATTTTTTATTTATTTATTTATTTATTTTTTTTTGATTGGAACACAATTTATATAAGAGTGTTAACAAAATAACAAAAGAACAATCTCCAACTTCAAACATATTTAGAAGTAAAAAATAAGTATGATTCTTTTATTTCATATATAAAAGCAGGGACATGCTAGTACCATTGGTCTATTAAGGGTAAGCCGGATTAGCCTACTTATAGAAATATCTTGGTTAATAACAATTATTAAATAAAAAACTTCTAAAACCAATTTTAGAGCTGGTAGTTGCAGCGCCTGAGGGCATCGCGGTTTCTTTATCCTTCTCTCCTCCTGTTTCTTTATTTTTCCTTGCTTTATATATACGGGATGATATAGGGGTAGCGCGTTTATTTTCAAACGTTATGTATTATAAGAGGAGGGCATGAAATCTATTCGGTGGGCTCCGAGGATGATGGAAGCCGATCGAGAGGTCCAGGCCTCTCATGATAAATGAGATTAAAATAATTACTTTGTCCAATCCTGAGTTTATAATAATGGAGTAATATATCATAGGATGGCCCGAGGGCAGAGCCGGGTGATTAGATGAGCCGGGTAATTGGTAGGCGTTCTACGGCTACTGGACAGCCTATCAACATTCCTCTATCAGCCGAGTACATAGCTTCCGCACTACCTAATACATTCAAATAATTACTATAACTTGCCTTCCCCACACTCGTCCTCAACCTTTTCTTTTTCAATCTTACACAAATATATTTCGCAATACATCCATTATCTTCCAAATAATTGTATGTATTCTGATACAATTATTGTTTCAACTAATGGTGAAATAGGAATTATAATTGAACTTCTGATAATATGTAAAAAAAAAATTAAAATCTCTAATACTCAAATGTACACGATATTCCCTTAAATATTAGTTCAATTATTATAAATAATAATTGGCTATGTATTTTAAATATACATACTATTTTTGGTGTGGCTATAAGATATTTTTAAGAATTATTATATTTAGGGTTTAGAAAATTGTTTTTACTTGCGTGAGTATATTTTACATATTTTGTTGATGTATAAATAAAATTAAAATATCTAAAAATAGTCTAAAATTAGTGTGGCATATAGCTTCTTTGCTTCCTGTTTCTTGTCCTTTAATGATTTTATGCTTTTAAAGCCTATTATTGTCAAATTTATTTAATTTTCCCCCGTTTTGCTTCCGAGCATACCGAAGGTAAAGGAAGCTATATGATCGTTCTAAATTTTTTTATGTGGCCGATTTAAGAAAAAAACCAAAGCAAGATATTATTTTTAAACATCAGTGAACATTTTTGGTTCTGTGTCTGTCGGTTGTCTATCGCTCTATATTTTTGCGATTCAACATATATCAGAAGCTGCTCATTTTCCATTTTTTGAATATTTTTGAAATTTAGATGGTAGGTCAGAATTAACCCATTGTTGATCCCATGTAAGTTTCAACCTTCTGCGCTCATTTGTTACTCTTTCACATGCGCACAAACATACATTTATTCACTCATATTATACCTTCAAAAGTACTTATCTGATTTTTATGACATTTTAATGGTTGTCGGAAGTAGCCCGCGGATAGCTCCAGATTAATTTGAACCGTCTGAGCTCTTTAAAATTTGCTAAATTGATACTTTAATACATGTAAAAAATCAACACAGTTTTGACAGATTTAAAAAACGGGGGAAAATTTAATAAATTTGATAAAAAAAATAGGTTAAAACAGCATAAAATCACTAAAGTATACGATATAGGACGTGGCGAAGCTCTGTGCCGCACTAACTAACAGACAATTTTTAATCTCTTAAAATTGTATTGATTTTTTACATGAATAGAAGTATCAATTAAGTAAAATTTAAAGAGAGCATACGATTAAATTATTCTGGGGCTATCTGCTTGCTACTTTCGACAAACCATCCAAATTTCATAAAAATCAGATGTGTACTTCAGAATATTTTGTAAAGAAACGTATGTTTGTGCGCATGTGGAAGAGAAAGACACAGAATGTTGAAACTTGGGCTATGGGACCAACAATGGTCTAATTATGACCTACCATCCAAATTGCATTAATATCGGTCGAGTACTTTTTAAGATATGCTGGTCCCCCCACTAATTGAGTGACTGACTGACAGACAGATACGGAACCAAAATGACCCATATTATGTTTAAAATGGATTTCTATTTTTTTTTTTTTTAATTTTTGAAATCGGAGATTAAAAAAATACCGTTCTTCGAAACGACCACATAGCTTCCGTTAATTTCGGTTAGTTCGGAAGCAAAAATAAATAGTGTATTTTTTTGGTAATTTTGGCTTTATTTTATGTATTATATGTATAACAATATAAATAGGTAATTAAATTTATATAAATAACAATTATTTGTCTTTAAATTAATGACACTTCAATGGAGAATCAGTCTACCGTCGGTCGGCCCCACATTTAGTTATTTTTAGGAGATATAAATTGACAGTTATTTTATTTTTAATAAGGAGATGATATTAATTTATTAATAATAATCAAACAGTTTAAAAAATTCTTCTCCACAACTAATCTTACTGGAAGTGTAAAAACGCTAACAATTTCTAAAATATAGTTTTAGGATTTATATATCAGATTCCATCCAAATTTACTGTCAAGGTGCAGGTACTCGAGGTATAGGTTTCAGGTTTTAGGACTAGGTGGAGATTCAACAGTATCGTGGGTTACAGAATGAGAAGGGGCGGCCGTCTTGAATGTACGAAGCGCTATGATATAGTGTAAGGAGACTGTTCCCATCCAAGTCAAACCCCAGAATTTATATTACAACCTGCCGCCTAACGGGCTGCCAACCCCCCGGGCTAATCCCATTAAATTTTTACCTGTCAGGTCTATCTGAGCGTGTGTTGCGCTCAGGGATACAACCTAGCGTGCCCTCGGGCCTAATTATCAACTACGGTCGTCTTGATTAAAAATCCATCTTGTACTGTTTCACCACCACAAACACCGACCATATTTAAGTTATTGAACGCTGGTTCTAGAGCCGCATCTCTAACAGCAAAATCTGTAGTGACACATCTGACAGAACGAGTTGTCCCGCAATTATCTCAGACCTAAATTAACTAAATTCTGCCCTCTTCCATGTTGGCGTTTTGTTTTAAAGGTTTTTTGTCCTGTACATAGCTTAGTTTCAGAAACAATCATAACTTTATAAGTTTATTATATTGCTTCCGAGCTTACCGAAGGTAACGGAAGTATTGTGTTCACTTTTGAGAACAAAAAAGTTTTATGCCTCCGATTTTAAAAATTCCAAGACAGAAATCCGTTTCAGACATCAGGGAACATTTTTGGTTCCGTGTCTGTCTGTCAGTCTGTCTGTCTGTCTGTCTTTCTGTCTGTCGGTCTGTGTGTCCGCGAATCGTGAAACGTGCGACGATAACTTGAGTAAATGTTGCCCGATTTTGATGAAATTTGGTAGACATGTTTATTTTACCAATGCTCAGGTCGAGTTTGTTGGACAACATTATCCGTTCAAGCGTTCACGCTCAACGCTCGCGTAAACATGAACTTAAAATTTAAAATTGAAATTTTTGGTCGGAGAAAAAATTAAACCTTATCTATTCAATGAGACGAACATTTTTTACAAATACAATTTTTTAGTAAAACCTACAGCGACACCCCTATAAAGTGTTAAAGATCGCTAAAAAATGTTAATTGTTCTTACACAATAAACAATATAACAATAAAGTAATAAAACTTTAATGTTAATATAACAATAAAGTACATGATAGGATGCGAGGAAGCTGTGTGCCACACTAATTGGCAGTGTATTTTTACTTTCCCCATATAAACAGAAAGTATTGTGATAGCAAAGAAAATCGATTTGGAGATTTTGATGGATTTACACGTTTTGAGGTCCTCTGAGTCCTTTCCTGAGTAGTTTTTAAAAAATGTCTGTCTGTGTAGACGCCTGGAGCTTAATCTACTGAGCCGATTTTGACGAAATTTGACATGTTTTTTTTTTTTTTTTTTTAACTTTTATTTGAATACTGCTACTACAATACATTATTGTTATAAGCAATAAATATCTAAGAATATGTGGCTTGAAGGAACATGATGTAAGAAACTATCCAGTGATAGCACTACTGACTGACAGATTTTATTGATATAAAGGAAGTGAAAGTAATATAAACTAAATAAATTAAATATATTTCAGTTATCTAAGAGGTCTCGCGGCCACTGCCTCTTTAGGCGTCTAGTCGGATTGTCAGGAATGGACCGGGAAAACAGACTGAGGACTAGTGGATTAGAATGGTTGGAAAGGGAATCGTGGAAGGATTTATTGTCTGGATATGGCTAATTCTCGGACAAAGGGTACTTTGAGGTCATTATGAAGGATAAAATTGTATACAAAGAAGGTAGCGTCAGCTATTTTTCTTAGGATTTTGGATTGAAGAAATTGGATGCAATAGGAATTGGAAGGCTTGGTGCAACCCCAGAGTTCCATGTGGGCCTTATTATTGTGTTATAAATAAATACTTTGTTCTGCATGTTGAGTTTAGATGTGTTGTGTAAGAGTCTGTGTAAGAGTTTATAGTGTTTACTGCTTGTTTGACGTATATGTTTAGTGTGATGTGCCCATGCCCATGTTAGACGACGACCTAAGTGTAGCCCTAGGTAGCGGATGGAATCGGAATGAGGAATAAGGATTTAGTTTAGGGTAACTGGTTCACACATAAAATGCCTCAGAGCGAAGGTCACGTGGGAGCTTTTTGTTTCGTTTACTTTAATTCGGCATTTCTTAAACCAGGTTTCTAGGAGAAGAAGGTGCTGTTGGGCATGATCAGAGGCTGTACGAGGAGACTTATTTGAGGATAGGATACATTTATCGTCGGCGAAGGAAGCAAGAACTGTTGAAGGATGCTGGGGAACATCGGAAGTATAGATGGAATAAAGGATAGGACCTAAAATGCTACCTTGGGGCACCCCTGCTTTTACAGTGAAGATGGAAGAGGTCGAGGAGTTATAGGAGACTTGGCAGGAACGGTTTTCCAGGAACGATTTTAGGATGAGGTAATAGGTAAAAGGAAGGATACCCTTGAGCTTCCAAAGTAAGCCGACGTGTCATACCCTATCGAAAGCCTGGGCTTCATCTATGAAGACAGCCGAACAATACTTTTTTTGCTCAAGAGCAGAGGAAATTACATTCACAACTCTGTGGCACTGTTGGACGGTGGAGTGGAGGGAACGGAAGCCAAGCTGGCTGACATGCACTGTTAGTTTACATGCAATGTTATTGACATGCATAATTAGAAAAATTATACCCTAAGGTGATATCAAGAAATTAATTTTAGCTCCCAAGTTAAGGGCGCTAACCCCCTAAAAGTCGGAATAAACGTGACATTTTTTTTTCGAAAATGGTTCCGACGATTGATTTTATTTAAAAAAAATCTACAATGTAGTCCATTAAAATTCGAATCAAACGATATAAGCCTTTTTCCCGGAAAAAAATCTAGTTCCTGAGAAAATAGTTTTAAACGCTGACGGAGAGAGACCGGGTTCGATTCCCTACCGAGAAGAAGTAATATTTATGATACATTTTGACGAAATGTTCAATAATAATTTAAATGTACCTACGAAAACACAAATACGAAGAATCGGAAAACACTGGGCTAAGTAATTATGAACTCATATTTGAGAAAGTTTGTCTAAGTTGTCTCAGACCGATGTTAACTTACTAACATCAATAACATATTCAAATATTGATACCCATCATTATTGATTACAATTTAAAGTTAGAAAATCTATCAATACCTACATCATGTAATAGCTACAACGTGTACTAACGACTGTCATACACACTGGGGTCAGAAACGTTTACACTAATATTATTTTAAATAAATGTATCAAGGCATCATTTTTGCAAATAATTTTAATTAATTAAGGAAGTAAACAGTGATTTTGAAAATTATTCGCTCAAACCGGTGATAGAAGTATATGGAGAGTTTCATATTTCAATTTTTTTTTACAAGTCTGGTATTATAGTGATAAGTTTTTTAAGCATGTGGTGAATTCGGTTCGAAGATAATATTATAAGAAAGGAAGCAATAATGCAGGAAAGTGCTCAGGTCAAGGATAGATCGATAGTGTTGGGTGTTCTTGTTTGGTCGCATGTTCTTAGGGAGAGCCAAGAGCGCCAGGAATGTCCTGTCTCGTGTCCCTTCAGATCAAATTCCAATGTAAATCCTCAGATTGATGGCCGGGACCCCGGTGTCTAATATAAGGAAAACAATAGGGGGCCCCTAAATCTGCCTTTTCTTGTGGATTTTTTTGTCTCTCTCTTGTGTTGTCGGCGGTGCCCGGTTTTTAATCCCTGATTTATCCGACCCCACCCTGGACGGTTCACTTTTGATGTAAATTCCGGTTTCCCTTTTTTAACCCCAACTCACCAATTACGGGACAACTCGGTTCCCTCCCCGGCTCAAGCTCCCCTCGGCCACGCATGCGCAAAATTTAGAAAACTAATTAGTTTACTGTATCACACGTGTACACGGAGAAAATACTTTAATTTGTTTTTTCACGTGATACACACCCCTGTTCCTCCCTAGTTGATTTTTTCTCCGTGTTCTTAATTAATCAGTTAATCCATTGAAAGCGGACCGTTTGCCGTTTCAATTAAATGGGCTAAACCACAACCATATCCCCTTGTAACGCTTGTTAAATACGCAACTGCATTTATAAATTCATTCCATATCTTGAGTTTAAAAAATCTTTATCGCTACTTTAAATTATTATTGTAACTATTCACAATTATTAGAACGACATTATACTATACTAGCCTTCACCCCGGCGCCTGGCCTTAAACCTGTAGTAATACGCGAAGGAAATTAACTTTTTAGTGCTTTTTCTTTTTGCATTTATGGTGAAGAGAGTTTTACAGATTTGATTCATCATGACATAGTTACTTAAGTTGTCAGAAAAATTTGAACTTTTTATATTGGTATTGCGCTAATCCAACTTCCATATTAGTGTTGTAGAAAAATGTTCAGTAACAAAATCAAAAGACAAGGAATTATTTACAAACGTCATTATCTGGGACTGAGCCTCTATAATACTTAAATAAAATAGTTGTGCGTGAAGTCTCACGTAAAAGGGGTTCGTTGGTATTGGTGAACAAAAATTATTATAGTGTTGATATTGCTAAAAACAAAGATGAAACTAATGGAGATGTTTAGCTTAATTAACAGACTAAATACTTCTATTTTATAATATTCTCTAGATTTCCCGTTCATAAATTAGAATAAAACATCTGGCTTGTTTTCATGTTAGACATA
This sequence comes from Gerris lacustris, assembly GCA_951217055.1. Classification (NCBI taxonomy): domain Eukaryota; kingdom Metazoa; phylum Arthropoda; class Insecta; order Hemiptera; family Gerridae; genus Gerris; species Gerris lacustris. Next base: position 102,032,530 of record OX578276.1, on the reverse strand, counting down.
AAATAAGGTCTACCAGCAAAAACACTAGTGTAAAAAAATAAGCCAAGTCTCGCGGAAAAAGTTGTGATATCATAGGTTTAGCCAAGGGTCCCACTCGTACTACTGCGCGAAAACTGTTATATCTCAAATAATTGAGTTTTGAGAAATACGAGTTTAAAGATTTACGTTTTTAAAACGAATTATTTCATTCATAGTTTGAGTTATTTTTTATATTAATTATCAATACATATATACAACTTTATTACCTGCTAGTCCATATAATTTCATTTAATTCAATACTAGTTAACATTTATTGAAATATAAATTTAGTCAGAGATGTAACCATCTTCGAGCAACTTAATGCGAAATAAAGTAGATGTTACCATTATTATTATTTATTGCTTTAGCATATTTTTAGTAATTTAAATGTAATAATACGCAGCTATTCTACACAGTTCCTACAATATTAAGTAGGTTCATAGATAGATGCAAGTATTAACTTTGAAGGATAAACTTTGAGGGGAGTAAATTTGAGGGAAAATATAAAAATTAAAAAAAAAATCAACAAGAACAAGAGTATATATTTTTTTATTAATAATAAAAAAAAAAAACACTGTTTTAAGAGTAAAAGTATAATAAGCACATTATTTTTTTTGTAATAATATCAAAATTAAAACATTATTTTTTTCTTAATAAAAAATTTAACCCAAATTATTATACATCACAACCTCAGTTGATCATAGTTTAATGAATTAAAATACAATACATTTAAATCAAATTATAATTATTATTAACTACGGATTATAATTATTATGATTGTACGAGGTACAGGTACTAATTGGGTACTTTATAATTATAAGCGTTATTTCTCGGTCGAGTTCTTTGTCATTAATGTTGACTTCTCAGACTTGTGGAAAAATTGAAAGCTTTAAATTCGGGTCAAGGTATCATTAACGTCAGAGAAATTCATTCTCCTGCGTAGCTTAGTTGGTTAGAGAGCTATACTGGAAATATAGAGGCCGGTGGTTCATATCCCCGCGCTGGAGTCTATTTTTCTCTGTCTGTTTCCCGTAGTTAATAATAATTATAATTTGATTTAAATTAAAATTTAATCGTTCCGTAGTATGAATACTACCAAAATCGTAAAGTACAATACATTACTTAAAAACTAAAATTTACTACTTAACCTATGACAATAGTTTTTATAGAGTTAAAATACAGAAAAAATGTAAGATATTATAAATAAATACATACAAAAAATATACAAAATATAATTTAAGATTTAGGCCACATTCTATTATCTTAACGTTGAAACTTATATTTAAACATGGTTTATAAAAATATTGCTATATTTGGCCCTCAACCAATTCAAATAGAGTTAAAACTAAAAAGGCAAAGAATACTCCTTAAATTACGACCAGTCTTAATGGTAAAACCAAGTATCTCAATTCAATATAATAACTATTCTAATAAGTATCAAAGTTAACAATAACCTAAAATATTGTAAACATTAAAAAAAAAAAAAAAATAAATAAAAACATTGTAAATAACAAATTAAAATCTTAAATAAGAGAAAAAGCTCTAAACAACTGGAACAGTTAATAAAATTTAAAACAAATAATATAAAAAAAGCTAACAACGGTAATTCAAATTAGTCCCAAAGTTTAGTGGTTGGATGTTTCTTTTAGCGCTAGTTGTAAAATTTTAAGATTCCTGCCAGCAAAAGCCATCTAAAAAAAAGAGAATTAATTAAAACATTGATGAAACGCACGAATCATACGCAATCGCAATACTACCGCACACCAGCATTAAATGCAAAAATACTTATCTTGAAGTAATAAAATTCATATGTGGAAATAATTACATTTTGTATAATAATAACCTATTCAGACAACTAAATGGTACCCCAATGGGAAGTAGTATCTCCACCAATCTATCAGGTATTTTCATAAATGAACTAATAAACCAAGTTATTAAAATGTTAAAATTTAAACCAAAGTTTATCGGCAAATATGTTGATGACCTCTTATTAATAACTAAAAAATCGTATACAGATGAAACTTTCAACGCATTCAATGAACATAATAAAAACATATCATTCACCATAGAAAGAGAAAATAAAAATAAAATAAATTATTTAGACATAACCGTAATAAAAGAAGATAATGGACATATATCTACAATCTGGTATGAGAAGGATATAAAAAAAGGACTATTCTTAAATTATCACTCACACCACCCTTTCTACCAAATAAAGAACACTATTTTAAATCTAATGAGAAAATCTTTAGCTCTAACAGACAATAAATTTATACCAATACTTAAAGATATCATTTATAAAAAATTGGAAAAAAATGGTTACCCTAAAAATGTCATAAATAAATGTTGGCATATAGCTTTAACAAACACTCCAACAAAAACAACTTAGATAATGTCCAATTTTATAAATCGCTTACATATATTAAAGGCCTATCCGAGAACATCCAGAAAACGTTTAAAGAATTTGATTGCGAAGATTTAAAATTTGGACTAAAACCTATAAACAAAATAAAAAGTAACTTCCACAACAATTCAAAAGACAAAACTGAAAAATTAAAAAAGACCAATGTTATTTACAAAATAGATTGCAAAGACTGTAATAAAATATATATTGGAGAAACTATGCAAAATCTGGAAAGCAGAATAAAGCAGCACACATATGACATTCAAGCAAAGAATGGCAAAACTGCCATAGCTATTCATACCGCAAATCTTAATCATCAGATAAATCAGGATAGTATCAAAATACTGAATATGGAAAGGAATAATTCAAAAAGGGAATATCTTGAGGCCGCATATATAGCGATGACTGAAAACTCCATAAACTACAAAAACGATTCCAAAGACATAAATAAATATTATGCTGCTGTACTAAATATCAAAAAATAATCACATACTATATGTCCTGACAACTATTTAATGTTTAACTTCAATTTATAAATTAAAAATAATAATTTTTTAAAAAACAAAACTCCCGCCTAATAATCCGTTATCATAATTATAAAAAAATAAATAAATGAATTTAAAATTACTTTTTAAAAATATTTGTATTTAACTTATAATAATATAATAAAATAATATTATAAAATTAAAAAAAATTAAAAAATTAAAAATATGATAAAATATATATCAATCTGAATAGTAGACGAAGGTTTCAACTTGGTTACCTCAAGTTTATAGTTACCAGATAAAAACGTGTTTTTTGACTGTGTTTGTTATTTGTATTAGTTTTAAGTTTTAATTTAATTAGTGATGAATGAAGATACAATTCATTTATCTCTTTTTGAAATTTTTAAATGGGTATACACTATAAATAAAGAATTATGACAAACCAACTCAGTTGAGAAATAATGTATTCCAATCTCTCAAAATTAGGTAAGATGTAAATTTTAATTTTATTTGTTTTTAGTTGTCGATGTCTTAATAAAGTTATATTAATACTTATTATATTTAATGTTAATCAATATGTATACGGAGTGTTAAAAAAATACTTTATGATGTTTTAGGCATGATTATGCCCCGGAGGGGGGCGAAATATAGCCAGTGCTCACACTAGTGTGTTGAATTATATCTTTTCACCCTAATTAACCCAACAGAAGAAAAAAGTATTGAAGAAATAGGGACAACAAACTACTTATGAATACGCAATCACTTTTTAAAATAAAATGCAATTCATATATTCTCTGTCTACCTGCACACTTTTATTTTCTGAGTATAATAAATAAATAAATGTATTAATACATTTTTACTGTGTAATTCCGTTAACAAACTATTTCATGGTTTAAATTATTTGAAATTATCTGCTTTAATAATAAAAAAAAGGAATTTATGAAACATGACTCAGTTGAATAACGTGATATCTATTCCATTAGAGAGTTATAAATCCAATATTGCTTATAATATATTTATAACGAAGAACGTTATAAATAAAGATAAAACAATAATACTTTTAGATTTTGACATACCTTTTAGTCGATGATACTTATATCTCAGGATACAACTATATTCGACATGAGTCCACCTTGACCTTCCGGTTATAACTAACAGTTTCGAGATGTCACCTTCTTCGTATGATATTACTATACCTACTCCCCCATTCGAAGAGCGCAACTTGCTCTCTCAAGCGGCCAATATTTGAGTTATTGATATAACGGTCTTACTAGCAGATAGAGATCGTTTTTCTGTGTCTGACTGTGAACATAACTCAAAACCGACAAAAATTGAGATGTAACAGTCTTCGCACGGTAGTGCGCACTGTCCGAGTAAGTCCTACTAGGTCTAATTTATTCAGTGCAAGTACACGATGTTTGTCTGTCCCTCTCTATTCTCTTTCCCAAATCACTCTACATATTTAAATTTAAAAACTTTTCTGACTTGGCAAATACACACCCCCAAAGAGGCTAAAATTTAATACAGCGTCGTATACAAATTTGTATCCTTTTACTACGACGCTCAAATGAAAAAATAATAATAATTATTTATTTATTTTTATTTTTTTTAAATACGTTATTGATTAACACAACTACAAAATTTACATTGCAACAAGTGATAATGTTCTTATTGTTTACATGGAGGGAGCAACGTGAAGCAGAAGTAGTATAGTGACTACACTTACTTGGCTTGAATATTATAAATTAATTGTAATAAAAATTAATTAAATAATGATAAAGTAGATTAATATTATATTAAATAAGATTTGAAAATAGAAGGTTATAATTATAATATTTCAAATCAAAGGATTAATGGAATTTTCTGTATTGGGATACGGATAAATTTCGGACAAATGAAACATTGAGGTCTTATTATTTTATATAAGTTTATTATTATTATTATTATTATTATTTGATATAATCATTATTATTATTTAATATAAGTTTGTGGTGTGTATTTGCCAAGTCAGAATAATTTTTAAATTTAAACGTGTAGTGATTTGGGAAAGAGAATAGAGAGAGGGACAGACAAACATCATGTACTTGCACTGGATAAATTTGACCTAGTAGAACTTACTCGGACAGTGGGAGACTTGGCTAAACCTATGATATCACAACTTTTTAGGCGAGGCTTATTTTTACACTAGCGTTTTTGTTGGGATTTCACTTCTTTTTGTAATTAATTCTTCATTGCCCAAAACAATTTTTCGTTTTTCTTCGTTTGTTCAAATTTAGTTCAGGTCTATAAATCTATTTAATTAAAAATGAGTCTGCCAATTAGTGAAGCACATAGCTTCCTCGCGACCGATTGAGTATACTTTAATGATTTTATGTTTTTACAACCTATTATTGTCAAATTTATTTCATTTTTCATCCTCTTTTTTTTATTATCTGTCAAAATGGTTTTGATTTCTAACAAGAATTAAAGTATCAATGTAACAAAATTTAAAGAGCGCAGACTTAGAAATTTGTGTAGTACGGTTAAATAAAACAACAGTTTAAATTGAGCCCGAAGAAAGGTAACACGGGTAGGTGGGCCGATTGAGCAAACCCGGTGGGGAATTGGCCACCTTGCACATCCAATCGATGGGATCATCAGTTTGAAACATGTCTTACTCCCCTGGGATTCAAACTATCGCCAGGGGGATTGATAAGGACTAGGTTTCAGGTGAGTGTGCTAACCTTTCGGCTAAGCCGGTCCCTTGAAAGAAATCCAAAGAAATTTGCATTAGTACTTACTTACATAATATGTAAGTAAGTACTAATGCAAATTTTATATCATCTTAAGAGGGTCACTATTCCCCAACTTGGGTCTCTAACGATGGATTAACTAAGCATCAAATAGACCACACCTGTATTAGTAATGTGGAGAAGGAATTTATTGGATGTGCTGAATAAACTAGAGCAGATATTGCCCCTGATTATCACCTATACTAATTGCTGAAATACGCATCCGAATTTGTAAGTTGAAGAGGAAAGAAGAACAATTAGTCAAAAAGCTAAATTCCAAACGACTAAAGGATCTAGAAGTGCACACGGCTTTCATTGATAGAATAAAGAATCATACCCATCGATACCCAACCCAAGCAGGGCTTTGTTTAGGAAGAATAACTGGGAATTAGGACCTGGGAATTTTTATTGATGCAGGAGAAAATATTTTAGGGACGGCTGAACTTAAGCAAATGACTTGGATCGCAAACTCCACGTGGGAAGTTGTAGGTGAAAAAAGGGAAGCTAAACTAGCGTTCAGAAGTCTAATGACCAGGGCTGAGTATGGACTAGCAAGAAATTATTGGCTGGCGTTTGAGAGATCAGTCAAGCTACTATGCATACAGGCATGATAAAATGGGGCTAAAAGATAATGACAGACTCAAGAGGGAGAAGGAGTAGTTGTTAGCGGCGATCTATGCCTTTTCTATGAGAATGCTAAGAGACTGGCTGGATCTAGAGCTAACTCGAATACCACTCTAGGACAAAACAGGTTACTTGCAAACCCACCAACATGAACAACTGCACCTTTGGTGTGGACACTTAGATGTTTTCAATACAAGAATCGACTACAAAGAGGAAAATACGGCTGAGCCATCCAGGTTGTTGCGTATATCAAGAGTTAGAGCCTAACCTCCATTGGTGAGTGAAGCGAAAGCTACAATCCTGAAGACAAAGATCCACAAAGCACCTGGAGTGATTGGGATAACCTGACTTCTCAGCTAAACTCTTCAATACTTGTTAAAGTTCCCCACCAGGCAGATCTTACGGAATGTGACAATTAGAAGGGTATAATCAATCGGCGGCGCGTGACCTATTTAACAGGGTGGGCTAGTCAAGCCCACACTGGGGGGGGGGGGGGGGGGTGTCATGCAGGGGAAGAAAGAGTATGCAACCTTGACCCATGTCCTCATAGACTCCTGCGCCTAAATTTAGCTGTACACCTAATGTTTGCACTTGAGCGTGCCGTACGATCCAGTCATAATTTTATGATTACTGTAACATCTACGATAAAATGATCTTTCAATTTTCAATAAACCATTCTATTTAAACATTACTACATCAAATGTTCTACATTGACTGACAAAAATAATTCTCCTTTTCTTTCAAAGTCAAAAAAATGCAAAGTAAAAAACAAAATATACTGTCAAATATAACATCTTCTCGGCCAAACAGCTGTGATCCTAGCTCCCTTCTAGTTTGACAATTCGTTGGACAGGTCGCAGCACCTCCCCTGCTTGTGTCTTCAAGCGCACCAGTCTCTGTTTGCCATCTCTGCCCGGGTGAATTGCTATAATGCGCCCTAAAGGCCAATCAAGTCTCTTCTTGCCATCTGAACCAACTAAAACAATTTCACCAACAGACAAAATCTTCTCAGCTGTGCCGTGCTTCTTTCTCTGCTGTAACATACCTATTCTAATATTCATTTCTGAATCTTTTCTTTAGGGATTCCATCAAATTCTGGTGGTAGTTATATCTTTGGTGGTTATATCTTTGGCCTAAGTTCACCGCAGCATCAAGATCTGGGACCCCTACCTCCCGGCTCTCATGTAAAAAGGAATCTGGTGACAAAGCCCGCAAATCATTCGGGTCCTCTGAAATATAAGTCAATGGGCTGGAGTTAACTACAGCCTCCACTTTACACAATACCGTCCCCATTTCCTCATAGCCTAACACAGCTTTACCTATGTTTTCCTTAAGAGCCCTTTAACTAGTTTCACTAATCTCTCCAACCCCCCACCCCACCACACGCCAGTAGAAGGGTTACATTTCCACTTAATGCGTCTTGCAGCACTATAATCTAATCTGAAAAAAATAACTGCTGCATATGCGACTGCACTAACATCGCCAAATACATGTAACCGTGTTTTCGACCTATCATTTGTCCCTAAACCTACTCATCTAGGGATTCTAAGCTGATTTAATGACTCAACTTTGAGTAACCAAAATAAATATGTTTGTTTAGCCTCCTCTCTAAATCAATTTTTTGACTCCATATATTTTTTAATCCAATTTTTCCCCTTTTTGTCGCTTTTATCCACTCGAGTTGTAATCCTAATTCATCTAAATTTTTATCCCTTATAACTCCTAAAACATTTGAGGGCTTTTCAGAACTTTTCCCTTCAAAAATAAAGTGTGATGATTCCCAGCATCTTCGCTCAAATTTCCCTTTCAACATCACTGCTGAACTATCTTTATAAATTAGTTGAAGACCCTCCTCTGTGTACACACTAGTAATTGAATTATCTACGTAGAAACTTTTCTGAAACTGCTCTAAAACATCTGATGTGACACCTATTTTCCTCTCTTTAAATTCATTCCGCAGCCTAGGTATGTTTGATATTAAATTTAGCCCTTCTCATAAATAATTATTTAAAGAGGGGCACCCCTTTGCTCTACTTGATGCGTCGAACACTTGACGCACCGGTGTAGTAGCACTATTAATCTTAACCTCATGAGGAAGATAATGTCCAGTTTCCACTAACTGATCATGAGGCTCTCTCTCAATTATCTCTTCCTCTCCAAACCTGGCCTTCAGGCTTTCCAAAGCTCCATAGTTTTCCCCTGTTGGCGGGTAACTCTCTACTACTTCCCTTGCCCTAGTCCCTTCCTTAAGAGACAATAACAAGTAGTAGAATTTTTCCTCGTCTTTTAACTCTGGGTCATTATGAATCCCCTTGAAACAACTCCAAAACTCTAACCAATTCCTAATCTCAAGGCTGAACTTCTTAAGTTCAATCCGGGGAAGCCTTATTTTTGAGAGAGCCAGATGTAGAAGCCCCATTTCCCACTTCCGCTTTGTTCTGCAAAGTACTCAAATCTGCGACAGTACTCTGCCTGGCACACGTTAACTCGTCTATTTTATGCTTACATTGAAAATACCTTTCCTCGTAGTCATAATTTATTTCCTTTATGATGTCCTCTATTCGAAGAAGTGCCCTCTCCACCATTTTAAAGCACCCTCGAGCTATAGTTCTCGCCTTTTTTAAGACATCCATTCTTCAAAGACTTCAAAATTTTGTTTCAATACTTACTCGAACTTCTTTTTCTAAGATCTTGGACCTGTAAGTACTTTAACAGTGCCCAGTTCTTATTAACTCTATAAAAAGTTCATTTTCTTCACGGTCGCCATAAAATGTAACATCTACGATAAAATGATCCTTCAAATTTTCAATAAACCATTCTACCTATAAAGATAATTGAAGCGAGCTTCTTACATTCAACGAAATATGCATCTTGTCTGTCTGTCTGTCTGTCTGTCTGTCAGTACCGTTTATGCGTGTGACGATAAGTTGACCGATTTAGTTGAAATTTGGTATACATGATCCTCTAACTAATACTCAGGCTAAGTTCGTTGGACAGCGTGATCCGTCCAAGACTTCGCGCGCAATGCTCGCGTAAACGTGAGCTTCAAATTTAAAATTGGAATTTCAGGACGGGAAAAAATATCATCACCTATTCGATGAGACAAACTTTTTTTTCAAATTCGACTCTGAGAGTGAGACTGTTGTAGGTAATCATAAATATCTACAAAGTTATGATGGTACGAGCACTCTTTACAAGTGGAAAACAGCCAAATGATGCTGATTTGGAACCTATGAACAATAAAACAATAGAACAATGAGAAAGTGTAAATAATTGAAAGAAATGTTTAACTGTATACCCAAACAAATGTGTAAAATGTTATCGAGAACTTACGTTACACAAACTTCATTTAGACAGGACCACTGACCAGAAGTGGTTTGCCCAATATATTTTATAATAAAAAGATCATTAATTTAATTTATAATTGCCAAAAAATGGGAAATGTATATAATATATTTTATCTATCCAACTACTGCTATCTAGTAGAGAGAAATATAAACTAGTTTCAAGCCCAGTAAAAATATTTTATTTTTATTATTAAAGGAAAAACACGTTAAGTAAAAAAATATAATAAAACTACAAACGTATCTCTTCTTACAAAGTCTCTACACTATGCATTATACTTATACTAACAATAATAATTCGTACTAGTATATTTTAGAAGAAAACTATCCAAGAAAATATTATTTATATTTCACATAAAAAGGTTAAATAAAAATATGATCATTTAACGTAATATCATCATAGTAACGTATGTTTTGGTTTGTTTAAACATTTATTTAACATTATAAGTGATCTGAGAGGGCAATTAACGTAAAATAAATCACTGAATTTGATAAAAATTAATAAAAAGTTAGTTTAATTGTATAGAACTATAGAAGATATTAGAATGGGTAGGGCTTGGGACGCCGAGTGACGTCACACACCCGAGCAAAGCCGAATCCTCCCCTATTCTACCATCTTGCTTGGCGCTAGGCTTCGGGCTTAGCCCCAGAGTCCTTCATATTTCCGCGATTCTAGCCGCGAGTAGGTGATATTCCGCGTTCAACATGCCCTACCCCTTGGCCTACCGCTCGGGCATAACCTTGGGTATTAGCGTTCAGCCCGGCAAGCGGCGCAAATAACCTTGGCCTCCTAGCCCGGCGAGATTTCTCGCTTTATTTGGTATGCTATGCTTTTCTACTGTTTATTTTAAATGATCTGGATCTACATACTACATACGATTGTACTCTATGAACGCTAAAACTATATAAATCTATGTATTTATTTCTGTTGACAACTAAATAGTTTTTCTTTTCTAAATAAATAAAATAAAATAAATATATATTTATTTTGTTATTTTTTTCTCAATAAGTTGGTGGGGCTTAGCCCCACCTGCCCGTAAGGACGCGCCGCCACTGGGTATAATGCTTCTTTTGATAGAGTTGAAAATTCTCTGAATGGATATATTGAAATTGATATCCGGCAAAGAAAGTTTATATGGCTTCGAAATATCCCACGCAAGGATGCTGATGATCTGGGAGCACGGCAATGCCCCGGCCAAGTCGAGCTCAGCCGTACCAATCCTTTACTGGAACAATCTCAATGCATTGTGGACACTCCACTATTATCTAATTATAGATACTTAGATTTGTAAAATTAATTTTAAGTTAGAATGCCTTACAAACTGAACCAGAAATAAAAATTTCACACCTCTACCCATATTCATAAGATAAATGAGCATAAAGTTTTTTATTATGTCACTGATCTATTGACTCTTCATAATTCTAAGGCACTTGACATTTTGTATATACGTAGATTTTCTTTACAAATAAAGGAAAAATTTAAAGATCCGAAAAAATTGGGTTCTTTGCCCTTCTTAAAGCTAATTGAAAAATTGGCTATGCAAAATTAATAATAAAAACATAATATAATATATAACTTCATCTTAACAATGATGATTTTTTCTTGTTACTATTTATTTTTTATTATATCCTTTCCTTATCTTATTATCTCTTCTTACATGACTCGTACATACACACATAATATTATTATGTGTTAAAAAAAAACAAGAGGCTAAGAAATGAAAGTTAATAATAAAAAAAGTGAAATCCCAACAAAAACACATGTGTAAATAAATAATCAAGTGTCGCGTAAAGCGTTGTGAGATCATTGGTTTAGCCAAATGTTATGCAGCACAAGGTATACGACATTGCATAACGTTTTATTTTTTTAAAAAATCCTAATATATAAACCATAGTAAAAATAGACTGCCAATTAGTGTGGCATATAGCTTCCTCGCATCCTATCATGTACTTTATTGTTATATTAACATTAACATTATTGTTATATTACTTTATTGTTATATTGTTTATTCTGTGAAAACTATTAATAGTTTTAGCGATCTTTAACACTTCATAGCGGTGTCGCTCTTTGATTTACTAACAAATTGTATTTGAAAAAAATGTTTGTCTCATTGAACAGATGAAGTTAAATTTTTTTTCCCGACCTAAAATTCCAATTTTAAATTTCACGTTTACGCGAGCGTTGCACGTGAACGGTTGGACGGATAACGTTGTCCAACGAACTCACCCTGGGCATTGGTAAAATGAACATGTCTACCAAATTTCATCAAAATCAGTTGATATTTACTCAAGTTATCGTCACACGTTTCAAGGATTCGAGGACACACAGACCGATAGACAGACAGACAGAAAGACAGGCAGACACGAGACCAAAAATGTTCCTTGAAGTCTGAAACGGATTTCTGTCTTGAAATTTTTAAAATCGGAAACATAACATTTTTCGCTCTTGAGAACGATCACATAGCTTCCGTTAAATTACAACAAACTGTTTAACTTATTTGTGCTGAGTAATTTTACCAAGCCAGATTTTTGTTTAAATTTAAACGTGTAGAGTTATTTGGGAAAGAAAAGTTTAAATTTTTGTGGGACAGAGAATAGAAAGGGGGGCAGACAAACAACATCTTTAACTTGTACTGGATGTATTTGTCCTAGTAGGGCTTATCTTGGACTTGGCTAAACCAGTTATACAACGTTTTCACAACGGTGATCACAACGTTTTACGTGAGACTTATTTTTTTACACAACTGTTTCTTTTTGGGGATATATGTTTGCAAGCCACTGGACTGAAAGAAGAGGAAGACCTATAGGCAAGTGGCGACATGGCTTTTACACTGAAATTTGCAAAGTCCATCAACACCAATCAATTTTGTAATTTTTATGCGTTTTAATGCAAACTGCTGTTCATTATTGAGAATAAATAGGATTTGTTTTGCTAGAAATATCAGAAATATTTACTTAGGTATTAATAAATTAGTTTAATGACTAAAGTCCGTGGAAAAATAATTCAAAGTCTACCTTGTAATAGATGCACAATAAATAATCCACAAGGTAGCAGTTAGAGAAGCCATTTGAGAAAATGTGTGGCGTACCTTGAAGGTTTAGGAATATTAGATAATAAGTATCAGTAATGATTTATATACCGCTTTTAGTCTTTTCCAGAAATAAAAAAAGGTCACTACATATTTAGGGTTATATTTTTTTCTCCTTGAAAATTGTTTGAGGTTCAGAAGGGCATAGTCTTTCGAATTATTACGTCTCACTATTACCTTATGAAAGGGTTTCGGAGCTTAGTTCTTCGACTGACGTCTTGTCAGCCACATCGAATTTACTACAATAAATTATACCTGAATAAACTGTTGAAAAGATTTGAACAACGGAAAGTCGGGACCTTTATGTGCGCCCAAACACTTTGTCAAATATTTTAGAAAAAAAGAAACTGTATTATTTTTATTTTATTCCGTTTCTTTCTTCAATGCGGTGATGTACAAATGAGCCTTCAACTAAGCTGTAATTAGGTGGGTAGCCTTAGTTCAGGCTCATATTTAAAATGAATTCTGAAAAATTAACTCTCCTGTTAAAATGTATTCTTAAAAAAAATTAAAGGTTTTAACATTTATTATTCAATAGAGATTTTTTTCTAATAGAAAGGGTTTTAATTAGTATTGCAATAGCCTGAATATTGAATGATTACATCAAATATCTATTTAGCTCGATCAGATTTTACCTAAACCATCAATTATGTAAAACATTCATAGGAAAAAAAAAACACGACATAACAATAATAATAATAATAATACATTCATTATCAACATAAAATGATATTTAGAAATTAAAAAAGTCTGCAAATATAGTAGGACATAAAGCTTCCTTGCGTCACTAGACAAATGGCCATTTGAGTATAAAAAAATAGACTGCCAATTGGTGTGGCACATAGCTTTCTCGCATCCTATCACGTACATTATAGACTATATACTTTTACTAGCCATTGTGTCTAATTTTTCCCCCATTTTTTTTAATCTGTCAAAATTGTTTGACAGATTAAAAATAAAACTATTTAGCAAAAGTTTATGAGCTCAGACGGTTCTAATTAATCTAGGGCTATCTGCGGACTACTTTCTATAAACTATAAAAGTTTCATACAATTCAGTTAAGTACTTTTGAAGCTATAGGTGTAAATAAAAGTATGTTTGTTGGCACGTGGAAGAGAGACAGATTAGTGCAGGATGTTGAAACTTATAGGGGACCAACAATGAGCTAATTATGACTTGCCATCCAAATTTCATTAAAATCGGACAAGTATAGTTTTAAGATATTATGGTTCGCAAAAATTGAATGATAGACCGGCAGACCGACAGACAGACACGGAACCAAAAATGTTCCCAGATGTCTGAAACGGATTTCTGTCTTAGAATTTTTGAAATCGGAGACCTAAAATTTTTTGATCATCAGAACGATCATATAGATTCCGTTACCCTCGGTAAGCTCGGAAGCAATATAATAATGGATTTGACAATATGAGTGTTATCATTAACTTAGGATGTGCTCATTCGTCACAGAAAAAAAGGTAAATGTATAAAATTAGTAGGGAGCAGTAACATTCCTTCTAAATTCCATCAATATCGGACAAGCAGTTTCAATGTGGACAAAGATGTTATCTAATAGACCGACTGCCACAAAGCAAAAAAATGTTTCCCTTCCATTATTTATATTTTTGATTGATAAGAAAATAATAATTATCGTGTTTTTTTTTAAAGATGTATTAACGACGTAAAATAAATAGATGTTGGAAAATAAACGAAGTTTTATTTACTAGCAAGAAAGACAGAAAAATAGGTAGGAGACCAATTAATTTTGCAAGTCAATTTTATTTAATTATTCACTTTACCCATTGATCTATCTATTTTCCTTATCCATCAATCTATAACTTTTATTACAGTTTTAGTTATATATTTAACTTATTTTCTTTTACTAAGTGTAGACACAAATTACATTTATGTAATTAAATAAACAAGCAACAAAAAAAAAATGAACTAACGAAAAAAGTAATGGTTTCTTCTGCAAATTGTAAGAAGGTCAATTTTTTTCAGCAGAAGAGATTTAATTTTTTAAATTAAAATGGTTTTATTCCACATTTTGCTTTTCACAAAGAAATAAGTTTTAATGAGTCTTTAATGAGTCTGTAACAAATAAACCTATGCAAAAACGTATATCGTATAAAAGGTTTCAAGTATGTTTTAATTAAAACAATTTTTATGATTTTACAAAAAATTATAAACAGTTTATTATGCAGGATTTTTACTAACCAACAAATGCTACTTGACAAAACAAAATTGTAATTTATTAAAAAATGAATTATACTTCTGAGATAATAATATGATAGTAGTTTTAAAATCTATTATCTCACAGTGGTCCCCTATATTTGATATATAAATGATCTCCTTAATATAAGTGCTCGTTGGCCTTTGCGTTTATAATCTTTGAACGACAAATAAAATCATTAACTCTTAAAATTTCCATAATCAACCCCTCAATTTGGTCTGGCAGTGACCTATATCGTAGAAATATCTTTAATAACTATGGGCGGCAAAGAAAAATGAATATACATACTAAAAACGGGCACCATTTCTAGTATTAATATTATTAAGTCAACGATAGGTTTCATAGAATTCCAGTATATATATATTGAACTTAGTTTTTGTATAATATTGTTCTCATTTCACAAAATATGAAATCCAAAACTGGGCTTAACTTTTTTTACTCTTTCTATCTGGGTACGGCACATTTTACTACCACAAAACTGGTCGTTTATGTAAACATTTTATGCCTTAATTTTTAGGGTCCGTAGGCAAAACCAAGGACCCTTATATTTTCCTGCGTGTGTCTGTCCGTCCGTCCTGTCGCCTGCTCTCACAGCTACACCTGTCGTCCGATCACTTTGAAATTTGGCATGTATGTGTCTTGTACCAACCCACATATTTTAAAAATATAGCGACTTAAAAAAAAATTGTTCAAAAGAATTAGGGTAAAAAAACTTAAAGGTTAACAATTTTTTATTTTTTTTCGACACCGTGAGGGGTATCATATGAAAGGGTATTTCGAGCTGATTACCAAAATATATAATTCTTTGGTTATAACTTTGATAGGGCGAGCGTAGGCGAGTTTGAAGCGGCTAAGAACGTGTCCCCCCCCCCCCTCTATCTCGCTTATGTGAAGTGCAAAACATTTGAAATAATTCCTGAACATTCTTCGACCAAAAGTAAAGATACCACTTTTTGGAAATTTCGAAAAAATATTATTTTATTTTATATTGACAAAATACGTTTTTTATAATTATGGTATTTTCTATGTATTTATATGGTTGTAGTCCGGTTCAGTGGCAAACAAATACTTTATCGGAAGTTTGTTTATGTGTTTTGAGAATATCAGACCCATAGTAAGCTTTTTAGCATTTTAAAAAATCACAGGGAAGTACTTGCGTCCAAGTACTTTTTAGGGTTTTGTAGATGAGTAAGCATACCCGTTATGTAATTATGATTTTTTTGTCTTTGAACTCAAGGGTCCCGGGTTCGATCCCCCCGGGGGTCACAATGTTTTTTATCAGTAATAAAGACAAGATAAATTACATTTTTCAGGAAATTTGCATCGCCCCACCATAAGGTATAACCATGAATTATTTCGAAATTTTAGGACCAGCCGTTATATAGTGGTTGGGGGGGGGGGGATGTTTTTTGGGTATGTTTTGATTTAATTAACCAATAAGAAATGCAAAATTTAAAAAAGCATATATATATTTGTGTCCTACTCTTCAGCAGCTTTCATTTGATACCCAACTCAAAATTTTCAAAAAATAAAATATTTCGCACTTCACTTTTTCGAGCCCAAAATTGGCAATTTTTGAAAATTTAGGATGAACTCCCAGAATTTTCATCGCGCCACAATAAAGTATTAGCATGAATTATTTCGAAATTTTAGCACCAGCCGATCTACAGTGGTTGGGGGGGGGGGGATTTTTTTTGGGTATATTTTGATTTTTTTAACCAATAAGGAATGCAACATTTAAAAAAGCATATATATATTTGTGTCCTACTCTTCAGCAGCTTTCATTTGATACCCCACTCAAAATTTAAAAAAAATAAAAATTTTGAGTTTATCACATTTTTTCGACTTGCGCATGCGCATATCAAATTTTGAACTTCTATATAATTTTCCTGTGGTTGGGTCAAAAAGTTGCATCAGTGTTTCAAATTTCAGCATTTTCGCTTAAACGGTTCGGGCTCGGGCCCAAATTCGCTCTTTGGTATGAACCAAAGAGCGACGACAGACGGACACATCACCCCCTGCATAAGGGTTTTGAGAAGTATCTACAAAACCCTAAAAACACCATTAAAAGGGTACTACTTAAACAATACAGTGTGGCCTACGGACCCTCGCTGTGTGCTGACTAGCACACACTTGGCCTGTTTATTATACAATATCAGGTCGCATATTGGAGACTTTGACAGAAGTTATTAAATATTTACTGGATCTATACCTCATAGAGATAACGTTATTCTCCCTAATTGCCAGACTTTACTAAGGCACTTTGAGTCTACCTGTGCAAACAAACTAAAAAAAAAAAAGAATTCATCATTTTTAAGTGCTTTCTACTTATCTAATTTTCTACTTAACTTCTAACCCCATGAAAAGTATCGAATTATCTTTAAAGATCTACATAAGTTTTTTTGGCCTTAAACATGTATCCAAAATAAAATTTACATTTATACGGGGTAAAGCTACTGAGGAATACAACGAACCGAGATGATGAATGTTTTGCATTTGTTAACCAAGTAAATGGGAGGAATTTTCCTGATTAAGTGATTGTAAGATCTAAGGGGAGGGAGAGGAAAGGAATCTCGAGGCTGAGAAAACAAATATGATGAATTCCGTTATTTGGAGGAAAATCTGAATTATCAGAAGAAGGGGAAATGTGAAGAAGTAACAAATAGACGTGTTATCAGTTACAAAGCTTCGGTGGGATTTTAGAAACGGTGAATTTGGTTGGGTAGGGCAATTATCGGGCTGGAATTGGGAAAGGGCAATTTGCATGGAAGGAAGGGCGAGATAAAGTAGTGAACAAGGTCCTGACTAGAGAAGAGAAGAGAAGTGAGAGAAGCGAGATGAATCATGGAGTGTTGATTAACGAGGAATTATCGTGGAGGCATCTGGTGGGTGGCTGCTTGAAATCCCTCAACCCCTTGGAGGAACCCTTGGGGTTCTTCACAGACTCGCAGCCACATCGGACTCAATACCGGTGATTTAAACTCTTCCCCTCTTACTTTAAACAACCGGCCTCCTGTCAAGCCTTTCCTAATACCGCTCTCAATTATTCCACCCCATTGATGAACACGAGGCTGGATCATATCTTTTCAGTAAGCGCATTAAACTTCATACACTATACGTGCCAACTCAGTGAAAAACCTCTACAATGGCACAAACATTGTTTTATCCACTATAACCATTGTTCAATAATGTTAACCTTTAGACATTTTCAAAACAATCGTACCAATAGTACATTTGGTTTAGAATTAAAAACTCTTTTTTTCCGACATAACATCCTATGGTCTTGTATTAATCTTTTAAATTAATTAGTTAGATTGTAGTGCATAACCTATTTAATAAGAAAAACGATGGTTTCTACAATTTTAACAGAAATAGTTAACTTAAAAAATGTACTTCTACTTATTTGTATACCTTTGTATATTGCCGATTTTATCTTAACTGAACAAGTGCACTAATGACATCTGAAAATAACCAAGGAATTCTTCAAATTAGGTTTTACAAATGATATTGTTTGAAGATATCCAGATTTATATTTTTATTACCCTTGCATTTTTGCTGTTGCAGCATATAGCTTATATATATATATATATATATATATATATATATATATATATATATATATATATATATATATATATATATATATATATATATATATATGTGTGTTGGATTTGGGGTATTTATTTAATTGTATTATTATTTTTGTTTTATTTATTTTTTGTTGTTGTCAAGGTAATTGTTTTGTTTATGAATGTCAAGTTTTTTGTAAAAGAGAAAAATATAGTTTATTTTGGAAAGTGGTTTTGATTCCAACGGAAAAAGAAGCTCTCGTCTTATTCTTGCGAACTTAGTGCTTAGTTCTTACATTTTTTGTGGCGACCGTGACTCCAAGAATAGACATGGACCAGTTTAAAGTATTTCGGTCAACTTTGAGAGCTTCAGTGACAAGGCAGGTAACAAATATTGAAAATTTAATTCAGAATAATGGAGAGCAGAATTTAATCAAACTGCAATTTTTAGTATTAAAAGAATGCTATAATAAATTAAATGAAGTAGAAGATAGGATAATAGAAGCCATGCTTGAGGCGAAGTGTAGTGAAGAGGAGCTTCTTCAAAATTTTGACGAATCTGATGTTTATATAGCTAAATTTGCCGGAGTGAAAATTCTTTTAGACGAAGAGATTTTTGTTAATAATTCAAAATTAAATCAATCCGATGCAATAGTATTTTCTCAAAATTCAGTAACTTCAGGACCAAAATGCCGTTTACCAAAAATAGAGTTGAATAAGTTTAGTGGAGAGTTAATTGAGTATTTACCATTTTGGTCGCTTTTCTCAGTAGTTAATGATGACCCGAACCTAAGACCTGAAGATAAGTTTCAGTGCCTACTTCAGGCTACTGTAGTAAAGTCGAAGGCTCGAGAGTTAGTGGAAAGTTACCCGCCTACTGCGGAGAACTACCCTAAAGTTATTGAGGCATTGAAGGCTCGCTATGGAAGGGATGACTTACTGATAGAAGAATTGTTGAAGCTAGTCCTTCAAAATGCATTGGGAAAAGTGAAAGATAAAAATATTGTCTCTTTGTATGATCGTTTGGAATCCCACTTAAGATCGCTAGAATCACTAGGCATCAGCAATGATATGTTTGCAGCTGTGTTGTTACCCCTTATTGAATCCAGTTTGCCTGAAGAAATTTTGCGGGTGTGGCAGAGAAGTGGAGTCAGTGCTTCAATTAATGAAAGTACTAAAGAATTTCTATCTAATAGAAGGCTCGAAAGCTTGATGAGGTTTTTAAAGAACGAAGTAGAAGTGGAAGAGCAAATCGAATTAGCAAAATCAGGATTTAGTGTTAGTAACGTAGGTTCAACGGTAAAGAACTATGAGGTAAAGCATCAGAATTTAAAACAGAAACTAGAATTGTCTACTGAACCTACTGCTGCAACCTTAGTTGATTCAAAATGTGAAACTGCGAAGAATATGTCGCTTGACCAGATTAATGACATAATTAGGCAGAAGAAAAGGTGCTTTTTTTGTTTAAAGTTCAACCATACAGCTAAGATGTGTAGGTTGAAGTTGAAAGCACTTTGCCAAAACTGTGGACTAAGACATTTAGCTATTATGTGCCCAAAAGTATATCAAAATGTGGCACCAAGAAAAGAAGAAAAAACTGTAATTATCACCAAT
Organism: Gerris lacustris; assembly: GCA_951217055.1. NCBI lineage: Eukaryota > Metazoa > Arthropoda > Insecta > Hemiptera > Gerridae > Gerris > Gerris lacustris. The sequence goes on along the minus strand of OX578276.1, from coordinate 102,012,382 downwards.
GAAAGAGGCAGCTCTTACAAACTACTCGATAGGAAAAGTTTTGCTGCAAACCGTTACTGGTCGATGATCGGAAAGAAGGACAAAATCAAAGTTCGAGTTCTCATAGACTGGGATCAGGTAGGTAAACACTGTGCCGAAAAACGCATCATGTGGAAATTCTCCGTACCGTCCGCAGCGTGGTGGGGAGGATGGTGGGAGCGATTAGTTAGAGTTATGAAAGCATTGCTTAAGAAGATCCTTGGTAGAGCGAGTCTAACTTACGAGGAGATGCTATCTGTGCTGTGCGATTGTGAATCGGTTATAAACAACAGACCCTTAACTTACGTTTCCGAAGATCCTACAGACCTCTCACCTCTCACACCAAATACATTTTTACAAGAACCGAAAGAATCTGGGCTTCCTGAATGCGACATTGGGGATTCGCATATGTTGAATCGGCGTGCCAAGCGGAGGCAACTTCTACGAGAACAGTTTCGACGAAGGTTTCGATCAGAGTACTTAAGGCAATTAGTACATGGTTCTAAAATAAAGGGAGAAAGGAGAAAGCTTATCGTGGGAGACTTGGTGCTTGTTGAAGATGAGTCAAAGAAGAGGATCTCATGGCCACTTGCAAGAGTAAAGGAGTTAATCCCTGGTCGAGATGGCCACGTAAGAGTGGTTCGGCTGCGGACGGCTAAGGGGGAGGTACTGCGTCCCCTGAGGAAGATATACCCTTTGGAGATGGTTCCCGAGACGCATGACTTAAAGTAAATTAACTTGGAAGTTAATTTAGGTGGGAGTGTGTTGGATTTGGGGTATTTATTTAATTGTATTATTATTTTTGTTTTATTTATTTTTTGTTGTTGTCAAGGTAATTGTTTTGTTTATGAATGTCAAGTTTTTTGTAAAAGAGAAAAATATAGTTTATTTTGGAAAGTGGTTTTGATTCCAACGGAAAAAGAAGCTCTCGTCTTATTCTTGCGAACTTAGTGCTTAGTTCTTACAATATATATATATATAGATATATATATAAATATATATATGCATACACACAATTTGTGTGAGTGAGGCAAATATGGCGGTGTGACAGCACGCTCGTCTCTGATAAGTCCTATATCTGGTCTTCTTGGTCTAGTATGGGTCCAGAGTTGGGTGGGCATCGTCGGGCCCCTGATAAGTCGGACGCGACGAATCGATGCAGGACATGGCGTAATGCCGAGCTAACATCTTGATGACGTAGTCTGATGTTGGAACAGTTCCTATGTGCCATTTTTGCGTGGCACATCCCTTGGTGTCTCTATCTCACACAAATTGTGTAGCTAATTGCAGTGTGCAAACACAGTATTTTTATTGCTAATATATATATATATATATATATATATATATATATATATATATATATATATATATATATATATATATATATATATAATGTGAGAAATATTGAATTTTTGTCCATTCCAGTCCGTTGTCTCGCGTAGTACGTCCAATGCATATCTATTGTGGTGGAATGTTGTCACTTTTCTATAAATTCATTTTTGAGAGGGTTTTTGCAGGGGGGGGGGGGGGGGGGAGGGGGGAGGACGGTCTTTATAATACATAGTATTTTCTATATGAATAATAAGTATTTTAATATAAATAATAAATGTTATTATATGGAAACATTTAAATCACTTAGGAGGGGTAGCCCCTCAAATGAATATTTAAAATTTATTCGAATCGGGAAAAAACGGTGTCACTTTTTCCGAATATGTATGTATATATATACATGCCAAATTTCATGGAAATCCACCCAGTAGTGTAGTTTCCACGGGTCTGGACAGACTAGAGACAAATATTTATTAAATACGGACCTCAAAACGAGTAAATCCATCAAAGTTTAATACACAGTTATTGTTGATTATCAAAAAGTTTCTGAGATCTGGGACCGAGATTATATGAGAATATTAGTCCTTTTTGTAGATTTTTTTATATCAATAAATGATCGTTATTCATTCTTTACAATTGGCTTCATTCAATTAATGATATTATAATTCATTCAGTAACATTTATGAAATAATTTAATTTGTAATTTGAAGTTTTTTATTATTATTTTTTTATTCATTTTATATAGTCCTCGCAAATCTAACGGGAGATGGGGAAAAAGAGAAAGTACGGAAGAAGAGAGAAAGTAAGGAAGAAGAGAAAGTACTGTGATGGCACGAAAATTCAATTTTCAGATTTTAATTGATTTACACGTTTTGAAGACTCCTTAGTCCAATAAAGTGGTATTTAGAAAATGCCTGTCGCCTGCTGTCTGTACAGACGTGTGGAGCCTAAACTACTGGGCCAAAATGTGGCTTTCGGTTCAGGAAAATCATACCTAGAGGTGAAATCGAGAATAAATTTAAGCTTTAAATTTGAGGGTGCTACTTCCCAAATACTCTAAAACTGAAACACTTCTGACGATTTTGATTAAACAGTCTAAAACGTAGTCTATTTGATCAAGAATCCAACCAAGTAGGCTGTTTCCCCAAGAAAAATCTAGTTCCTGAAAAAATTGCTTTAAACGCGGACTGTGAGAGGCAGGGTTCGATTCCCTGCTGGGGAGAAGTTGTTTTTATGGTAAATTTTGATAAAATATTTAATAATAATTAAATGTAACTATGAAAAAATATATATTCACTGCACCCAGTATTTATAATATTATAAGAACTCGTATATAAGAAAAGTAAGTCTGAGCTGAATTTGTTAATTTAATAATAATAATTATAGTAAACAGGACACAGGTCGACAAATGAACAGTAGGAGGCCCAAATAATAAATGCATCGCCGGCGCTACAGTTGTTGCTGTACAAGATTTCTCCGATTTGAAGAATCCAGCGGGAAATTATGAGCGGGAGCCAATAAAAACTAGAGCTCTTCTGCCGACATCTGCATGTTGCAGTTAGTTAAACAGTTGCCATTTTGCTGTGGGAACGATAAATTTATAAAAATATATATGTTACGAGGCATAATTTAGTTTAACCGCGGCCGTTTTGTAGTTCGGCCATTGGTACGGTCCCAATGTGCCCGGTGGCCGGTTAAGAGGGCTTCCACGGTAGTTAAAAAAACATCGGTCCGAACAGATCATTCTCAAATAGATAGTGATACTGTATTTAAATGCTATATTATCTCATTTATTTTTAAACGTATAAGTATATTTAAAAAAAATCAACAGGTGGGTATTTACATTTTGTTTTCAATTTCAACAAAATCTAATTTCTTTTATCAATAACTCGGAAACTTGCCAAGTTTAATAGGAGTCGGATAAATCGAATTGTTGCGCTATTACAAGTTACTTTGTTTTCATAATAATGTATACTGCGCAAGAAAGTACAGAAATAAAAAATTCTCCATTCTAGAGGGGATTCGAACTGAATTACCTCAGGAAAATGTTTAATCACTGTCGAGAAATGCGCGGCTGTGAACGTATAAGAGCGTTATGTTTGAGCAAAAAATTACGGTCTCGGCCGATTTGCTTCAAAATGTTTGCGTAAACAGTCAAACAGCCCCATATACCTTCAAAATGTTTGTGTAAAAAATTCCGGTTTTGACTCATTTGATTCAAAAAGTTTGCGCTAACAGTCAAACAGCCCCATACACGGGAAAAATGTTTGCGCAAACATTTTGACCGTGTATGGGGGTCTTTAAAATAAGTTTTTGGATTAAATTACCGAACGTTAATGGAATTTGTTTAATTTTTTTTTTTGTTTTAGATTATGAACTTAGCTGATAGTTCTGATTTTATTTAACTGCGGCAAAGCTGCTTGTTTGTAACCGGTAAGCTCAATTTTATTTAAGTTAATTAGCTTATAAGGGAAGAGGTTAGTGTTACTTTGCCTGAAGCTCAGGTCAGAACACAGACGTATCTGATTCGAACCCCATAGAAGTTAGAAATGCTTCACACTGATGGTTACATAGAGTTGATTTGAGAAAATGATCCCCCGTCTTGTAATAACCTAATGATGTTGAACAGGACGTCAAATATAAAAAACATAGCTTCAGCCTCTAACTCTATATTAAATTATTATTAATCGATGACTAATTAACTAACCCGTGGCTCAGCATCCCGTGAAGGGCCTAGGTCTACCTAAGGGATACACATATTTTTATAATTGATGACCCGGGGTTAGTGTGTCGCTCCATTAGCTGCATAAATCATATAATTGGCAGTCGCACCAGATAGTCACCTTTTCGCGATTCTGGGTGAACCCTGAGGACTAATTGATATCGTAACCTAAAAAATAGACTGTATACAACCGAAGTATTTAGGGTACACCACAGGAGGTCTACATATTACTCTTAGCGGTGACCTTTCCTCCAGACAAGCTAAAATTTTCTTTTGTTTCTGGTGAAAAGTTGTATTAATTTAATACATAATATAAGGAAACAGGACTGTTCCCTATAAAACCCCTACAAACACCCTCTTAACTATAAACTCATCATGATTCTTTTTTCTCAATATGCAATACTTATTTATTGCAAGACGCTCGCTTCAGTGAAAAAATGCTTTTCTTTTAATTTTGCCTTAATTCCTCTAAGTAGAAATAGTTAGTTACTTTCAATTGTGTTTCTTTTTTAACTCCTCCCTGTATAAGCAGTTACCATCATATACTTAGCAGTGTGATTTTTTATATTATTTTTATTTGTTGTCCCGCGACACCACACTTATTGTTTTATACTTATATTAACCGAAATTTAGGGACCAAATTAAAAACTGTATTTAAATTTTATTAGCTATATTAAGTTTATTTAATTAACAATAAAAAAATATATAGAACAAAAATATTTTGACAATTAGTGTGACACACACTAACCTCCTCGCATGCAATCATGTACTTAATTAATGGTATGATTTTACCACCCAATATTGTCTAATTAACTTAATTGCTTCCCTCTTTTTGCTTCCAAGCTTATCGAAGGTAACCGAAGCAATGTTATCGTTTTGAAATGTCTCCGATTAAAAAAATTTCAAGAAAGATATCAGGAACATTTTTGGTCCCGTGTATGTTTGTATGTCTTACAGTCAGTCGGTCTATCACTCAATTTTTGTGATCCAACATATCTTAAAAAGAACTCACTCGATTTTTAACTGAAATTTGGATGGTAGGATATAATTAGCCTATTGTTGGTCCCGTATAAGTTTCAATCTTCTTCGCCCATTTGTTTGTTCTCTTCTTCCTTCACCTTATTACTATTACTTATCTAGTTAAACCCTCTCAGTTCCTGTCATTTTACTCAACTTAAGTTCATGTCCAAACGTTGATCTGATAATATTAAGGCCAATTTTGCTAGAGAAAGCGTTGGAAGTATAGTCTGACTAGTACTTTTAAAGAATTAAATGGCTGGCTTGAGAGCTTCCGATCACGTCATGACATAATTTTCAAACAGATTTGTGGCGAAGCCAATGACGCCATTTCTGTTGCTGAGTGGAAAGAAAAGATTCCTAGATTCACTGACAGATAAAAGTTAAAAGACAACTATAATTGTATCGGTATTAGAATGTTGTCAACTAAGTGGAAAAAAGTGATCATTGTGTAGGAAATTAAATTTCGAAAGAATGAGTGACTATTCTATGGTGTGACAATGTGGAAGAGAGTTTTAAAAATCTCTAATAATTGGAAGAGCAGTTCGACCTAGAGCCTTTAAATTTGTAGCTCTTCATTCGCTGCTTGTGGTACGGAGGCACAACAAGAAAGTTTGAATGACTACTTCCTAGTTCCATTATGGAGGAGTGGTTGCATTCATTCAGCGATATGATGTGGTGGCAGAAGAGGAAAGTACTTCTATTTTTGAACAATGCATCATCCATACATCCAAAAATATATATTTAGCATGGCTGTGGCATGAAGGCACATCAGGAAGGCCTGAACGACTAGTTCTATCATAGAGGATATACATACAAGAATAAGATGTGGCGGCAGAAGTGGAAAGTCCATATATTTTTTGAGAATGCATTATGTCATCAATACATCAAAATCTGAGCGCATGGCAGAGCGTAAGATTATGTTCTTGTAAGCATGCAATGTATCTTTACTTGAACCAATTCATTCGGTTCATCTCACCCTCATGTGTCTGCTTCCTCTTAAGATGGGCTTTTGAAATTTATCACAGATTAAGCTTAAGTAGCTTAGGGCACTGTAAAAAAAAAGAAAAAATATAAAGAGGCCTTAATATTAAGTCTTTTCAAAAGGGGAGAGTTTCCAAGTTTGCATTTTTGTTACTTAATGACAATGACTGACTGACTGATTTAAGAACAAAGTTATATGTATTTATGTATGGATTAATTAATGAATTAATTAACCTATGTAATATTTTAATTAAATTAGTATAAAAACATAATGTATAGGTAATATAAAACACGTAAGACGGGGATCCTGTCCAAGCAGGAAACCTATACTGAGATAGAATTATTTTCTGGCACCATAGCTTTCCATCTTAGACAGGTATCACGTATATTAACTAGGTATCGCGTGGATTTATCATTGAAGCGAGCTTAATTCTATAAATATTTAATAATAAACAAATGAATAGTTTCAGCAATATAATACCGTGTTTTTGCACACTGCAATAAGGTATACAATTTGTGTTAGTGAGAGACACCAAGGGATGTGCCACGCAAGCGTGACACATAGGAACTGTTCCAACATCAGACATTACGTCACAAAGATGTTGGCTCGGCATTAAGCCATGTCCTGCATCGTTTCGTCGCGTCCGACTCATCAGGGGCCCGTACGATGCAGGACATGGCGTAATGCCGAGCCAACATCTTTGTGACGTAATGTCTGATGTTGGAACAGTTCCTATGTGTCACGCTCGCGTGGCACATACCTTGGTGTCTCTTACTAACAAAAATGAATAGTTAATTATATGATGAGTTTATAGTTTAAAAAGATGATTGGAGTAGACGATATAGTGCCGGGTGGGACTCTCTTTTTCACTTGGAAGGATCTATAGGGGGGTTCCTAAAGGTGCGGGTTCGCAGTCACAGCTAGCAGATCGATACGCGTATCCGTCTGTATACATAACAATATATACCTATATATTTATTTTCTGGGATCTGGGACTGAGATGATGTTAGTAAGTTAGTCTGAGTTGCCTCGGACCGATTTTTTTATTGGTTATTCATCGTGCCTAATAATTAAATTGATAATATTTTGCATGTAAACAAAACTATTAAGGCGTTTCATTTTTCCGCTTAGCCTATATGATAATAGGGAACCTGCACTGATTCCTTGCATGCGAGCCTTGCGCGAAGCGTGGAGTGAAGGTTAGTGTACTATATGTACTCTACACAGGTACTATATGTAAATATAGTACCTGTTGTAGTATGTAGTACCGACAGAAAATTAATTTTTCTTAAGTCAAACCACATTTTTAAAGAAATGAAACTATATATAATAATATATAGTTTTATAGTTATATTCTTTAAATTTTGGTTTGGTTTTAAGAAAAAGTACTTTTTTATCGGTACTACGTAGTACAACAGGGTCATAGATGCGTGAGGGATTACACAAAAAGGCAGGGTCCCTTGGCTGTCACACGGGTGTCAAGTGGAGTCCCACTAACACTCCAATCTTTTTGCTTAGTTAACATTTTTGAAGGGGTTTGACAGCTGTCAGAGAGGCCTGACTCTCTAGGGGATTTTACAGTACACCCCCTTAACTCGTCAAGTGTGGATAAATAGCGTTTTTATGTCGCGATCACCGTGGCCAGAGATTGCACGTATTACTTAACCGCATTGCATGTGATCTTTAATCGATCCCGTCGCTTCACTGCACCGGGTAACTTGATCCACCCTTACTATAGGTTTCTACTTAAATTTGACATCGTAAAGTGCTCACGCTTTAGAGCTATTTGCTTCCATTATAAATAGAGAACAAAAAAAAAAAAAAAAAAAAAAAAAAAAAAAAAAAAAAGTATAATGCTATCATATTATTAAATTATCTATTTATAGATTATAAACTTAAAGTTTAGTGGTGCATTGATTGATTGAGAAATTTTAATTGATCGGATACTTATTAATTTTTTATGCATTAACAAAACCAAAACCGGTCTTAACTTTTTCCCTTTCTGACACTACATCAGTTCTGACTTTATCAGCGAGAAACTGGCTAACCGAAATTCAATAGGTTTCATTTTATGCAGTGGTGCGCGATAATATGTGTGCATGTTGTATGCTTGGTTTCATCGAAATATATTGAGTAGAACCAAAGTTATAAAATAAATCAAAGAAAATGAAGTTTTGATTTTTAAAAATAAACTTTGAAAATTTGTATATCAACCGTGGCTATTGATTACTATTTGCATAAAAACAATGACTATTTTTTTAAAAATATCCTTAAAATTCTGAAAATAATCCTTATAATACACGTTTAAGCAGACCTTCTATAGAGGTTCGAATTCTCCACCGAATGAGAAAAATCCCGATACTATACAACAAAAACCCGGATTTTCAGCGAAATGTCAAAATTAACTTAATGTAGTTAATCCTATTCAGACGACCTCCGTCATTTTAAATTTAACTTGAATTTCGAATCAGGATTTTGTTGAACAGGGCTAAGATTGGTCTTATTTGACGCAAAATTCGATTCTCTACAAGGTTACAACATGATTTATGGTATAAGAAGCATAGTATTGGTAGAATTTCAAAAATTGGTGAAAATCTCGCAAACGGTTTTGTTCAGAGTAAATTTCCCCCAGAAGACCCTGAAAAGGTGCGTTTTTTTCGTTCAGGGACACCCTTTATAAATATGAGTAAAGAAATAAGCTATACCTAAAAAAGGAAAAAGTTATTCGATTGCTTAATTGTCATATAATGCAAACGATTATTATATTTTAATAAAAACCTTTGATCTATAACAAATACATATTATTGAAAATATTTAATTGAAATATTTTTCCCCACAGCTGATGGACTAAATAATAATAATACGTCAATACACAATAAGTGAGGCATGTGCGTATAAATGATGATGAGTCTAGATAAGATTATTATGTGGTAGTAATAATAATAATGAATAAATAAGAGTAACGAAAATTCAGTGTTGAATAAGAAGATGATTAATCTGAATAAACCAGCAGAGCACAAAAGCTGTTTTGCCAACTGCAGCTGTAGAAATACTTGGGATCTCAATAGTATTACTAATGCCTTTAAAATGTTTACCGCAGTTCCGAAGCAAGGGTTAGCTTAGGAAATCAGTTGGCCTTATTCATGCATAGCGGGAAGGAAGAGAAAATAATTCTTGCATTACTTCCGATAGTTGATTCCGAAGGTGCTAAGCGACCGGGTACTGAGTAATCGGCTTAGGGGTCTGGGGTCCATGCAAATCCCGTGCCCTGCTGAATTAGGGACCCTAACGAACCCGCAACCAGGGCACTCTTTATAATTGACTCCTCCAGTCCCAGACCCCGCGTCTAAAGACGAATTGCATTAGCTCGGACCCCCAATCAGCCTAATCCTACACACACATACGACCTCACTATTATTTCAAGACTTTAATAAAATTATTGATATAATGTAATCAACAAGGCATAGTATTGTAAACCAGGTCGAGGCTGTTATGTGGTAGTTATTGTCTTACATCGCGTAGTGAACACTATCTTAGCGAATACATTGCCGGTCAATATACATTTTTAGCTTCAGAGCCAATTTTAAAATGAGTAAGTCATTTATCAAATATTCTAAATTTTTCATAAAGTAGGTTAGTTCGTTACCTAAAATAATTTTATTTTCAAAAAGGCAAAATTTTTTAAATGATTTTAGTGGTTAATACTAATAGAAATAAACACCAAATCAAAACAATAAAATTATGTGGAATTTTATTGAAATTGTCAATACTGTGAATAATTATATTAAAAAAGCTGTCCAATACAACTCATACTTAACTTTACACTATTACTCGCACTTATACTTCCTTTGTGTTTTCCATTTATTAGTTGTTTCGATGAGTTTTCATAATTAAATTCAATTATTATTAAACATTTTATCAACACTTACCTACCATAAAAATAACTTCTAAGTGAGGAATCGAACCCGATCTCCCAACAATTACATTTAAAGCTCTTTTTCCCGGTAAAACGACTTTGGTGATAAGTTGGAGTCATTTTTGAGCAATAATTTTATTTAAAGTTATTTAAGTTTTTTTGCGGTGTAGCACCTCAAATTTAGAGGTAAGATGAAATAGAAAAAAAAAATTAAAGTAAGGATCCAAATTTCTGGTGAAAAGTTGAAAATTACGCTACGTGTTACTGTACCTGAAACAGTTAACAAAATTTTGGCTTACTGTTAATAATATTAATAAGAATCATAGCCTATTGATAAGAAAAATAGACATTCAAACTGTCCATTAATTTTGATGAATTTAATAAATCTTTAGCATTTGTTACATATTCCTTTCTCGGGCCGTAATAGGCTCAGATCTGTAAAAGCCATTTTAAGCGGAACGGACCTATATTTAATACTCTTGCAATAAGGTTAAAGCTGATGCCTTTGTAGGAAGCAAGGCTAGATGTATATTAGTCTAAGGGATAACGCCAGTTAAAGGAACAAAGGAAAGTGTAGGGGGTAGGATAAAGGTGATTAGTGGTGGAACCTCAGGGGTTGGTTAGTTTTAAAATGAGGAGCCTTCGCCTGTAAGCATGCGCACATCCTTCATATTAAATCTGCATTAACGCCACCCTTTGACAGCTACCCTGAACCCCTAATGAAATGGCGCTGCTCCATCACATCGATCCTAACCAATATTTTCTAAAAGAGAGCGATATTATTTGGCAATAGGACGGATTTTATTTTATTATATCCCTTTTTTCATATACATGCCCATATAGCAACTATGAATTCAAACATTTCGGAAAATGTAATGCCCTCTATGAAAACTCGAAAAAGGGCAAATGTTATGAGTGAGAATTATGAGATGTATAAAATAAAGGTTTTGATGGAAAAGTAGAGAATGGAAAGAGCAAAAAGTTGTGAATTATCCAGAGAAAAATAACTGGTGGACCATGTCAAAGTAAATATTTCAATAATATTAAAGGAATTATATTATTTAACCAAATAATTAAATACCAGGGGTGGGCAAATGCGACTCTTCGTTGAGTTAGGTGCGACTCCCACTCAAAATGTATATCATTTTAGTTTAAAAGATTTGGAAAGTTCGAAATCAACATTTTCATAAATTAGTAGATTGTTCCTTTTAGTATAAATTCATGATTAGTTGGGTCTTTTAAGGTAGGACTTAAAAGAACCAACTAATCAAGAAACATTTTCATATTTCGTAAACCAATTTATTTGTGATAGATTTCCAATTTCTGAAATAGTACTTGTTGAAAAATTGGCTAAGAAATTTGAGTTATTAGAGGTGAAAGAGGACCAGCAATTGTAAATGCAGCAAAAATCTACTAGCATGCTGTTGAATTATAGTAACTCGTGCCACAATCGAAATATCAAGACTTAAAGAAATCTGCTTGCAGTCTAATTCCAATTTTTGGGGGCACTCTTATACTTACCCCATAGTTACCTACCATTTTTTTAATTGAGATACATTTCGTGGGTAATTAAAATATATCAAACTGGAAAACTTAAAATTATGAACGGACCTAATTATTCCTTTGTCCCGAAGTATATTAAACTAAGATCTCTTTGTCCTAGTACTTATTTACTTCGTTACAAATCTGATTTTTCGCCGATTTATATACTTCAATATAGGTTGGTAACTAAGTAAAAGAGGCCTATAGGGGCGCTTCTTTTACTTTTTAGTCCTCTTAGGGTGGGTAACAAAGTTAAAGAGTACCCTTTTTGGTACAACATATTGCTATGAATCTTTGTACTCCACAATGAAGTTCATGAAGTCAAAATATCGTCCTCAGTTGTCCAATCATCATCTAACAGAATTGCTGAGGACGTATTTATCAAAATTTACGCATTTTTTCATAGATTTGACCGAAGTTCTTGCTCAATAATTATTTCATTTTAAATATTAAATTGTTGAAATAATTATTTGCATTGCCTCTCTCTTAATTGTATTTTCTTAGAAAAATTATTATTTAAGATTTCTTTAAAATAATTCATGCGCAAATGACTTATAGGGCGATGAAAGTCTCCCGGAAAAATGTTATTTACCTATATATAATATAGAGTAGGATGGGGGATGAAGATATAAAAAAATATTATTATATTATATAATAACATATATGCTTATCTACGAAACCCTAAAAAGTACCTACTTGGATACAAGTACTTCCCTGTGATTTTTTTATATACCGTTTTGTATATCTATAATGATATAATTACAATACTCTCTTTCTCTGTATATATATATATATATATATATATATATATATATATATTCCTTTAATGAGGAAGTAAAACGATTTTCATGAGAGTCCTATTACTTGGTATTTCTAGCACCTTTTCAGCCTAAAATAAGACAAGAATTCAATAAGGATAAGTGCCTATTATAGCAGTAATTGAGTTTTTCAGTAGCTTCTAGACCATTCTCAATAAACACCAACTAATAATTCTAATTATAGAGAGGAATGTGTAAGGTTTGTTTGATAAAATATAGTATTTTACATTAATCTTCTTTAGACAGTAGGTTTATTTTCTTTTTATGGACATACCTTTTTTTTTAAATTTATTTCAAGGGTCTGCTACAAGTTTTCGGCGATGAATATAAAAACTTAGATAGAGCCTTATAAGAATCTTACTGAGGGTTAATAAGTGGAAGGTCCTGGAGAATGTGCGGTATGTTAAAGACAGGTAGTGTGTTAAGGACCAATTTGGTTGTTGTTAGAATCCTTTTTCTAAGGCAGCCTCTTAATTATTGCTTGGTGCATTGTGTCTATCCTGTACTCTATAAATCCTTTTCAGAATGCCATCTAAGCATTAGGTAAAATTTCTATACCTATATAGCCTTGTATTAAAGTAACTATAAAATATATATATATATATTTTTTTTATTCATATGCTTAAAATCAAATCGTATAAAAACGCGTAATTATTCAATTTTAAAGTAGACGTGATCATGGTTGCAGCAAAGAAAATCACTTATTATTTGGTGTTGTGCCATCTTTACTATAGGAAGGATATTGTAAATTTTATCTGCTCATTTTTTTAAAGATGGAAATCATATTTTTTTCGACTACGAACAGTCCTAAAGTTATTCGAAGAATATTTCTCTCCTTCCAAATAGTCTTCTCTGGTTCCAATAGTTCTCTCGCTATAAAATAGTTCTCCCTTTACAACGGAAAAATCGGGTACGGGGTACCTCGGAACTTTTCCTTACTTCGGAGGCCACTAAAGTGGCCTCTTTAAAAAATGTTAATACATTATTCTTATTTATTTTATTTCATTTATTCAATTATTTGAATTTTGGCGGCATTTTGACAGGTATGTAAACAAACTTTGACGTCATCATAATTATAATTATATTCGCTTATAACTTTTAAACTAATCAATGGAATTTCATCGGTTTTTTTGGGATTTTGTAGATTCTTCTCAAAACGCTTATGCCGAGGGTGATGTGTCCGTCTGTCCGTCGCTCTTTGGTTCACAGGGCTAGAACCGTTTAAGCTAAAGAGCTGAAATTTAAAAAACTTGTGCAACTTTTTGACCCAACCACAGGAAAAATATACAGAAGTTCAAAATTATATATGCGCATGCGCAATTCGCAAAAATGTTGTAAACACAAAAATTTATATTTTTTTAAATTTTTGAGTGGGGTATCAAATGAAAGATGTTGAAGAATAGGACTCAAATATAATATAGCTTTTTTTAATGTTGCATTCCTTATTGGGTAAAAAAATCAAAATATACCGAAAAATAATCCCCCCCCCCAACCACTATATAACGGCTGGTCCTAAAATTTCGAAATAATTCATGCTAATGCCTTAATGTGGGGCGATGATAATTCCGGGAGTTCATCCCAAATTTCAAAAAATTGAAAATTTTGGGCGCGAAAATTTGAAGTGCGCCAAAAAAAATTGTTTTTTAAATTTTGAGTTGGGTATCATATTAAAGCTGCTGAAGAGTAGGATTCAAATATATATTTGCTTTTTTAAATTTTCCATTCTTTATTGGTTTTATAAGTCAAAATATACCCCCAAAAATATCCCCCCCCCCTCAACCACTATATAACGGGTGGTCCTAAAATTTCGAAATAATTCACGGTTATACCTTATGGTGGAGCTATGGATATGTTCTGAAAAAATTAATTTATCTAGTCGTTATAACCGATGAAAAACATTGTGATCCCCCGGGGGGTCGAACCCGGAACCCTTGAGATCGAAGAAAAAAATTATAATTACATAACGGGCATGCTTAGAATTGGAGAATAATACGCCTCCCGAAATAATTCAGCACAAAATACAACTAATGAATTAATGTTATCTTTATCAAAAGAGAAATACGAACTTGCATACAGGAAGTTTATTTTTTTCTGTATTTATTATTTAAATCTAACAATCGTAGGTAAAGTACGGTACGCAACTCGTGCGAAAACGGCATTTTGCATTGCTCGTGTGGTTTTACCACCCTCGCTGTCGCTCGGGTGCAAACTCCACGCTCGCATGCAAAATGCTACTTTCCGCACTCGACGCGTAATGTACTATAACTTTACGGCACTACACTAAGAATAAATAATTCGTTTTTAATTAGAAATATTTTTATGTTCGCTTCGTAAATCTGACTGAATCAAACTGACATTTTTCTTTTAAAAATAAATAAAAACAATAAAATGCAGGGTTGCTGCATACCTCCCCCCTGAGTGTTTTTGCACGTTGCTAAAATTTGAATTGAACGTTACTCTTCGCTGTTTCTCTTCCACAATGAGGTAGGCTGGTTTAAGCCGGTCGATTGAGATCCATTTATGTTTTCCACAAACGTCTACTTCCACTGCTTTTGTACCTCTTGTTAGTACCTTGTAAGTGTTGGTGACGTCTTTATTCATACTTGACCAGAAGTAGCGTTGTCGTATCATCTTAGATGTTGCTCGATGTCCGGGATGGGAATGGCTATGTACGCTGTCATATGCTTGTTTTCTAAGCTCTTGTGGAATGAATACTCTGTTATCTGTGGTACAATATATTTGTTCTTTTATGCCAGGGATTGGGGTTAATTTTAATTTTATTTTAGAATCGTCCAATAAAAATTGTTGTAAGTCATTGTCTGTCTTTTGTAATTTTGCTAGGGTCTCATAGTCAATTGTTTTACCAGTAAAAATTGTCTCTATTCGCGATAGGCAGTCTGCAACGTCATTCTTTTGTCCCGAAACATGTTGTATGTCAGTTGTGAATTGGCTTATAAAGTTAAGTTGTCTGATTTGCCTAGGTGAACATTTGTCAATTTTTTGTTTAAATGCGTACGTCAAAGGTTTTTGATCAGTGTAAATAGTGAATTGTCTTCCTTCTAGTAGATGTCGAAAATATTTTTCTGCTTCGTAAATGGCGAGTAATTCTTTATCATAAGTGCTGAAGCGTTTTTGAGACTGTGACAATTTCTTTGAGAAAAATCCAATTGGTTTGTGGCTGTCTACTGTTTTTTTTTTGTAAAACTGCTCCCAAAGCAACGTCTGAAGCATCAGTCATAAGTGAGAGCTTGCCGTTCGCTGCTGGGAATGCCAATGCTGAAGCTTCGGCGAGAGCTTTTTTACAATTCTCAAAAGCTTCTTCGGCCTCAGCGTTCCATTTCACCGGCCTTTTATCTTTTTTTCTCGAGTCTTTTATTAATGCTGTTAGTGGAGGTTGTAGATGTGAGATTCTTTTGATGAAATGATGGTAGAAATTTATCATGCCTATGAATCGGCGAAGTTGTTGAATAATTTCAGGTTTAGGGAATTGTAGGATAGCTTCGACTTTCATCTTCACAGGTTCTACTCCTTCGGCGGTGATGGTATGTCCGAGGAATGTTACTTCTGACAGTCCGAATACACACTTGTCAGCGTTTATTGCAAGACCGTACTTCTTTAGCCGTTCAAAAACGAGTTCTAGATGTTTCATGTGTTCTTCTTCTGACGTCGAAGAGATCAGGATGTCATCTATGTATGAAACAGAAAAATCGAGTCCTTCTAAAACCTCTCATAAAACGCTGGAATGATTGAGCTGCGTTTCGCAAACCGAAAGGCATACGCACAAACTCAAACAAACCAAACGGTGTTATGATGGCGGTCTTAGAAATGTCTTCCTTATGCATGGGAATTTGATGGTAGGCTTTGCGAAGATCTATGGTACTGAAAATGGTCTGTCCATGAAGATTTGATGTTAAGTCTTGTATATGAGGTAGAGGATACCTGTCAGGGATGGTTACTGTATTTAACTGTCGATAGTCACCGCAGGGTCTCCACTCATTGTTCCTCTTCTTTACCATGTGTAAAGGACTTGCCCAACTACCTCGTGAGGGTCGACAAATGCCTTGGGCAATCATTTCGTCGAACGCCTTCTTTGCTTGGTCTAGTTTGATGGGATCTAGCCGTCGGAATTTTTGGTAGATAGGTGGTCCTTTTGTTTGGAGAAAGTGTGTGGTGTTATGCTTTGCAGCTTCTAAAAATGTTGAATCTTCGCAGAGTAGCTCAGGGAATCGTCGTAACAACTCGTAGTATTTGTCAACTTTCCTAACAGTCCGTATTGTAATAGGTGGAATTATGGTAGTAGTACGTTTGGTCGAAACGTTGGTTAAACTGTCAGTTAGTCGAGAATTTTTTAAATCTATTAATATACCAAATTTACTGAGGAAGTCGGCTCCTATTATAGGTTTCGAAACATTAGCCACGATAAAATTCCATTCAAAAATTTCGTCTAAGTCCGATGTCTAAATTTAGTGTCGTTAAACCGAAAGTTTTAATAGTCGATCCGTTAGCGGCAAGTAGTCTAGCTGTAGTGGATCGTTTTACTAGTTTAGGGTTGGGTGGGATTACCGAAAGATCAGCACCTGAATCAATTAAAAATTTTAATTTTGAATTTTTATCGGTAATAAATAGGCGGCATTTAGGTGGCCCAGTCATTTCTGCCGTTGAAAATGACCTGCCTCCTAGTTTTCCTTTTTAAAGTTGCAAGGTTGTGTGCACTTTCTAGCTTTAGCACCAAACTTATTGTGATAATAGCACTTGTCGCTATTGCCGTCTCTAGATCTTCTTCTTGAAGTTGATCTGCTTCTATAATATCTTCTCCCATTGTTGTGTCTAGAGAAGTGTCTTCCACGTATTTGTGCGACCTCAAGTTGTAATGTAGCTAATTGATTTAAAATTTGCTGATTAACAACTTTGGATGTTGCCTTCGGTGTAGACAAGGTAGCTGATGACTCAACTGCGTCAGTAGAACTGGAGTTAATATCTACAATCTTGTCAGCCATTGTAGCTAGTATTGTTAAGTTTTCCTGACTAACAGAAAGTATCGACTGTACTTGGCCAGTTAGTCTCTGTAGCCATAGAGAACGTAGCACATCGTCACTGACGCGACCTGCTGCCATTTCTTTCATCTGCCGTAAGAGTTGTGAAGGCTTCTTATGTTCAAGTAGGATTTCATTGAGTAGGCGACGCAGCTTTTTATCGTCGCTTTCAGAAAAAGCTTTTATAAGAGCTGATTTTAATGTGATATATTTATTTGCAGCGGGTGGCTGCGCGAGTACATCAGAAACGTATTCCAATGCGTCACTATCTAAAGATTTGACAACATATAAATATTTCGTTGAGTCAACTGTCACTTTCGCTAACTCAAAAGAAGCTTCGGCTTTGTAAAACCAAAGCTCCGGTTTATTTCGCCAGAATTGTGGAAGCTTTACAGCTACATTAGCTATTCCAATCTGGTTGACAGATGTGTCATAGTCATCTAGATCTAACAATGAGTTATACATTATGATCTTATACTGTTGGAAAATTAACGTACAAAAGTATTACTTACGTTTGTTCTTCAAATCGTGTTCTTTAGTACGCGTCGCGGGTCACCAATATACGGCACTACACTAAGAATAAATAATTCGTTTTTAATTAGAAATATTTTTATGTTCGCCTCGTAAATCTGACTGAATCAAACTGACATTTTTCTTTTAAAAATAAATAAAAACAATAAAATGCAGGGTTGCTGCAACTTAATCGTACAGAAACCGGCGATTACCGCCTTACGTATTTACGTGAACCGCTTCTTACTTGCTTATAGTTTGGAAGAGAAACCAGGAAACTTTGTTTACCTCTCTCTCTTCAAGAACAAGAAGAAGTAAGGAAGAAGGGATATAGTTTATAGTTAACATAAAGTATACAATTATTATATTGAGAGAGGAAATAAAGTGGGTAAAACGTTTTTTGGCTTTAGTTATTTGCTGCCGTAACAGTGAGGAAAATGCAAAAAAAATAAACTTCTCTTATACTCTCTAATCATTAAGAAAAGTGTTAAATGTGTTAAAAAAAAAAGGTAAAACAGGAGTACCTTTGGGCAAAGGTGGCGGTTACCATTGGAAGAATTCGTAAGACGGAACCAGTTACATTGCATGCAAATTCCTAGTGCGAATTCATCATTTTACAGACTGAATACAGAAATGACATGTAGTAGAGCTCAAAATTCGAACAAATTGATTAAAGAAACAATCTGCTTAGGTCATGTAAAGAAATCATCTGAATTCGTAGGTAAGAAAAGTCTGCAAGAAATATAACCACACACAAATTCGTATATTTTTTACAATCGAACGAACTCGGAAGGATATTTTTTATACGAATACATTGAACAATTGTCTAAATAAGTTATACTACAAAATGTCAAACTTACAATTGTGTAGCTATATATCACAAATAACTCTTTAAGCTGGGCGCAGAGCAGAGCTGCACATATTTTTCAACCGCAGAAATATATGAAACCGCACGAATTGAGGTGCAGAGCAGAGACAGGCAGCACTACGGCGCTTGCGGTCTAGCCGATGCTAGTGTGCAGAGCAGAGACAGGCAGCACTACGGCGCTTGCGGTCTAGCCGATGCTAGTGTGCAGAGCAGAGACAGGCAGCACTACGGCGCTTGCGGTCTAGCCGATGCTAGTGTGCAGAGCAGAGACAGGCAGCACTACGGCGCTTTCGGTCTAGCCGATGCTAGTGTGCAGAGCAGAGACAGGCAGCACTACGGCGCTTGCGGTCTAGCCGATGCTAGTGTGCAGAGCAGAGACAGGCAGCACTACGGCGCTTGCGGTCTAGCCGATGCTAGTGTATCTGGCGTCTGAATTCGCATTTTTCTTTCTTGCATTCTTTAAGACAAAATGCAAGAAAGCACATTGTATTCACATTGTATCATCCTTTCGAGGGCCTCTTGCATTTTACAGGGTCATATACCTAATCCCCTTTTAATCACACACACACCCATGTACCGTATGTTTGTGTGTGTAGATATTAGTTGGTTAGTTAAAGGGGGAGAGGTTTATAAACGAAAACCTCCCACACGTCTTTTGTTTGAGTTCCACCTACGACTGACATTTGTAACTTTGTCTACACAGATGACTTTAAGACAATGCTCTCCCTGTACCCTCCAAAAATTACCTTTCTGCATCAAGAATGTGCGCAGCCCAACTAAAGGTTATTCACGGAACCACATTAATAACACCTTCTAAACCGATATAACTAACATACTGATAATCAAATTTAATATATTTCACGTATCGGATTAACAATCTTAAACAAAACTTTATTATTTTACATAGTGATACTGAATTTAAATGATCATCAAATATTTCCATTCTTCAAAACGATCGTATAGATTCCGTTAATTTCGGTAAGATCGGAAGTAAAATAATCTATAATTGTCTAATCATAATAAAAATTACAAGATAAAAAGAACTTTTTATATACTACGTTTTTAAATTTTCTGTTGAATCATATGTAATATTGATAATATAATTGTTATTGTTATATATAATGTTAGTGTGAAAAAAAAATAGTTCCGAATTTATTTACTTCACATAAATGACAACCATCTAGAGTCTAGAGAGCTGATCTTAAACCTATGAAAGGACAAATCGTTGTACAACGGACCTCCCCAACACCGAATCTAAACCGTGCCATCGATATGCCCCCATGTTCCCCTACATAAGGTAAGAGAAGAAAAATGAGAAAGTAAAGAAGTGCAGATGCAGAAAAATTAAACCGATACCTAGGACACAAGTTTAAACAAACCTGGTTGTCACACGTCAATTAATTTATTTCTTTGTTTACTTTTACTGTTTCGCTGTCATTCAATGTTTCTCTTAATAAAAAATCACGAGTGTTGTTTTGGCCGTCAAACCTTACGCCACGTTTTTTTTGAAGAGGTGACAGAAGGAGATTAATTCAAGAAAATCGGGAATGTTTAGAGGAGAAACAAGACAGCTTAGTCCACGTAAGTCAGACTTTACCTTTCTACCATCCTATAGGCCATTTCCAACCCAGATTTATCTATCATGATACACTCAAGACCCCCAGATCCTGGGGGACAACTTGACAAGTTATTATTATTAAAAAATTCAAAACATGACAGTTTGTCAACAAATGTCACACGAAACCTGAGATTCGATTTTGAAGACGTCAGGGACTGGCCTAAACAAAAACGACAAAAGAGCAATTCCCCTTTAACCCTTAATTGCGACCCACCGAAAACCTGTTTAAATTTTTTGATTGTAAAACGTCCGAATTCAGAGTCAATGGAAAAAGTCTCTCCTTTTTTGATCGACAAACTTTTATCTCAGGCCACGGGATCCGGTAGTGTTAAAAACGCCAAAAAACTGAAAGACGGCTCCCTGTTAGTCGAAACTTATACAAACGAGCAGGCAAAAAAAATTATTCACCACCTTCCTCTTAACCAATTCATGCCCCTCATCGTCGAGCCTCATAAGACACTTAATACTGTTAAGGGAGTTATAACCTGTTCAGACCTGGACTATGTATCCATAGAGGATATTAGGGAACAATTGAAAGACCAAGGTGTGACTGACATATACAGGATGAAAAGAAAAGTAAATCAAGAACTTATACCGACAAACAGTTATATTATTACACTTAGTCTACCTACTCTACCAGCTTAATTAAAAGGGGGCTACCTACTAGTTCCAATGAGACCTTATATTCCACTCCCCATGAGATGTTTTTTTGTCATAAATTCAATCATGGCCAAGCTTTCTGTAAGACAGGCCAAGTTTACCCTCAGTGTGGTGAGCAGGCACATGACGGTACCCCGTGTACCAAACCGGTGCAATGCGTTAATTGTAAAGGACCCCATTCAGCCAAGGACAAAACCTGTCCTCGGTGGTTTCTAGAAAAGAAAATTACAGAGATAAAGGTGCTAGAAAAACTATCTTACTCAGAAGCAAAGCAAAAGGTTATATCTACACAACCGGCCTTCACCCTACCCTTCTCGAAACTTTTTAATCAGAACCAACCAAAGCCCGACGACTGCCAAATTTAACTAGAAATATAATCACATCAGATAAGGGAGTGCAGTATGATCCATTAGATATTAAAATAAGTCCTAACAATACTAACATTTCTACCCAAACAACTTTAAAGGAAATACCTGTGAAGCCAAAAGTAGCCCCAAAAAACACCGCTATACAGCCCCAACAGACCACAATAGACCTAGATAAAAATACTGAAGCCATACAGACATTTGAACCTATCCAAATTGCAACTTCGTCAAAACTACCACAATTAGATTCACAAGCAGAATATGAAATGTTTTGGGCCAATCAGTGGGACCCCGACTCAACAGATTCAGCATCAACCCCCGAATTCAGTGAAAAACACACAATAATTCAAGAAGCAATAAGAAAAATCGTAAAAATAAAAAGTCACCTTTTAAAAGGAAATAAAATTCATCATGCGTCCGATTATAGTTTGTTCTTAGAACTGCAAAGGTTATAGAGCAAGAAACCAGGATCTACGATACTTACTCGAGGAAACACGCCCAGACGTTATAATGCTACAGGAGACCCATTTACCTACAAGCTACCCTCTCACCATACCCGGATACGTCATCTACCGGCTAGATCCAGAGGAGGATAACCGGCAAGGAGGCCTGGCTGTGGGAGTAGAAACTGATATCCCCAGTTACCAAATAAACATCGTGACAGAATTATCCGCTCTGGCGGTTCGGGTAGGATCTGTACATCCTATAACCCTATGCAATGTCTATCCTAAATGCAATTACAACATAACATTAATGCAGTTAACAGGAGTAGTACAACAGCTCCCAACTCCTCACATACTTGTTGGAGATTACAATGCCCATGCTTTAACATGGGGTTCGTCAAAAAATGATTCAAGAGGTAGAACCATAGAAACCTTTATCGACCAAAACAACCTTTTTTTTACTAAATGAAGGCCAACAAACTTATTTGGACTCGAGAACTGGCCTTTCCGACTCTATGGATCTGGCACTGGTATCACCGAATTTAGCTCGAGACGCATCACTAAAAGTCTTTTCATATTTAAATGGCAGTGACCACTTCCCTTTATTCGTAACACTTTTTGAAAATTATCCCCACCAAATAAATTCAACAAGATGGTCCTTTAAAAAAGCCGATTGGGAAGTTTACAAAAATTATCTCAACGAACTTCCCTGTTTCCAATTTCCCTCCGCTGACATCACATCTGACAGACTATTAAAAAACATTTCTTCTTCAATAAAATCTGCAGCTGACATTGCGATACCTAAATTTACAACGGGGAACGGACGACCGCTTGTTCCCTGGTGGAATAAGGATTGTAGGAGGGCGTTAAGAAACCGCAGAAAGGCTCTATGGCAGTTTAAAAAGAACTCAACTCATGAAAATTTTGTAAATTTTAGAAAGGCCAGAGCACAATGCAAATACATCTTTACACAGGCAAAAAAGGCATCATGGATAAACTATGTAACCTCAATTAACAAAGATAGAACATCAAAGGAAGTGTGGAGGAAAGTACGAACCCTCACGGGTAAATTTTCCAACAAACCACCCCCACTACTGAAAAACCATAACGGTATTGTCTCGGATCCTGTAGAGGTATCAGAAATGTTTGCCTTCCATTTTGCTCGCGTCAGTTCAACCGAAGCCTATTCACAAAATTTCCAAAAAATAAAAAAAGAATCCGAAGACGAAATTCTCTCTTTCGCCTCGCCAGGTAAAGAGGAATATAACAAGCAATTCAGCCTATGGGAATTAGATACAGCTCTCAAAGCATTAAAAGACACAGCCCCTGGTCCGGATCAAATACATAATTCAATGTTAAAAATTTACCCCCAAAGTTTAAAAAATATTTGTTGATTCTTTATAACACTCTTTGGTCCCGAAATGAATACCCAGCTGAGTGGCGCTTAGCGACCCTTGTGCCAATACACAAGCCAGGGAACGATCCACTTCTAGCGGCATCATATCGTCCTATTGCCATGACCAACACCATTGGGAAAGTATTTGAAAAAATGGTCAACTCAAGATTAATGTGGATTCTAGAGTCAAAAAATCTTATATCTCCAAACCAGTCAGGATTTAGGAGAAATATATGCACAATAGACAATCTTATTAAGTTGGAAACATATATCCGAGATGGCTTCGTGCAAGGGATGTCAACTATAGCTGTGTTTTTTGATTGCGAAAAAGCATACGATCGGACTTGGCGTTATGAAATTTTGAGACAGATGCATTCCATAGGCCTCCGCGGCCACCTACCAATCTACATAAAAAATTTGATGTCAAGGCGAACCTTCAGCGTAAAAGTAGGAAACACTCATTCAAGCGAGTATGTTCATGAAAACGGTGTCCCTCAAGGTTCGGTTTTGAGTGTCACGCTCTTCCTCTTAGCCATAAACGATGCTGTAAAATATATACCTGACTGCGTCGAACCATTATTATTTGTCGACGATATAACAATATTATTTCGATCCAAGAATATCTCGGTTGCTTTAGAAGTTATGCAGAGATGTATAACCAAACTAGACAAATGGGCCAATATGACTGGCTTAACTTTCTCACCTACAAAAACTAAGAGCGTCTTATTCTCAAGACAGAGGAAGAACATCCCTCCCATCTCACTGAGATTATCAGGCCATCTAATTCCCAACGTAAACCAAGTTAAATATCTAGGCCTTCTGATTGACGATAATCTAACCTGGAAACCGCACATTGAACACCTCCGAGCGAAATGCCAGAAAGACTTTAATATACTTAGGATCCTCCAGACGTGCAAGTGGGGAGCAGATAGATCGACTCTGCTCTACCTTTATAAACAGCTAATAAGATCGAAGCTTGACTATGGATGTGTGGTTTATAGCTCAGCGAAACAAAAAGACCTCCAGAGGCTAAATCCAATCCATCACGCTGGTATTCGAATATCCATGGGAGCCTTTAGGACCAGCCCTACACAAAGTTTGCTAGTAGAAGCTAACGAAACGTCATTAGAGCTATGAAGGGATATGTTATCATTGAGATACGCATATAGGATACGCATATAGAATTCCGCTAATAAAGTTATATAACACCCTAAATATCAACATCTCTACGAAAATAAACCATCCTTACCACGATCCCCATCTTTGAGATTTAATGTTACAAACTTGCAGAACTACCTATTCCGACCGAATGCCATTTCGAATCTGGACTAGCTCCTTGGCTCACCAATTACCCCTCTATCCGGCGGTTAACCTTAAATAAACAAGAAGCTCTAAAAAAACATCCACACCAGGACCACCTAATGAATAAGGCACTCCAGACAAACTCGGAGCACTTTTACACAGACGGCTCGAAGAACATCCAGGGTGCTGGATGTGCCTTTATCCAGGGAACAGAGAGACGGCTCTTCTCCTGCTCTAAATGGAGCTCTATATGTTCAGTTGAGCTTGAGGCCATTTTTCAGGCTGTACAGTATACCGAGGAAAAACGCATGGAAAATATTACTGTTTACACCGATTCCTTGAGTTCGCTTAGAGCGTTAGAAGTTCTATACAGTCAAAACCCTACTGTGCATAACATACGGGAGTGCATCCTGAGAAGTAGGCTTAAAGTCGACTTTGTTTGGGTACCAGGACATTCAGGTATAAGAGGTAATGAGGAAGCCGATGTTCTAGCCAATCAGGCCATTACTTGTGGCTTTCAAGTTATAACACCAGTCACGGCCAAGAACAAGTATGGTAAAATCTCATCAACGCTAATAGAATCGTGGCAGGAAGAATGGACTGGGAACTTGAACAACAAACTGCGATTTGTAAAACCAAAGCTAGGCCTTTGGAAAACATCTACAAGAAAAAACAGGCATGAGGAAACAGTTATCTGCAGACTTCGCATCAGACATACGAGACTGACCCACAGCCACCTCTTCGAACGGAACCAGGAGCCACCAAGATGTCGACTATGCAACGACTTACAAACTGTTCGGTAGCGAGCTAATTAGCGTGGCCGGGTCGGGGCCTGACTGAGGGCAATACCCAAGGTTGCCCTAACGAGGCGAGAAGGTGAGGCGGAGGCTCCCTCGTTCACCCCCTACTCCCGGCTAGCATTGTCGAGATGGGAACGGCCCTGGGGCAGTGCCCGAGCTATAGTAGGGGAAAGCCGATAGTAGCCGAAGTACATTTCGGCTACTTCCGGGCGTCTAGTGAGCCAATCAGTCTACAGACAACTCTGGTGGTTTAGAGTTCGGTGCGCTCTTGCAGATTATTGGACGCTATTCCGTGTGCTAACAGGAAAGAGACGAGTTAAGGTTGATAAAACAACCAGTGTGTTTGATTACCTCATAATAAGTCCGAGTTCGAATTGAAGAAACGCTTATGATTATCAGTCCGTGGC
This sequence comes from Gerris lacustris, assembly GCA_951217055.1. Lineage (NCBI taxonomy): Eukaryota > Metazoa > Arthropoda > Insecta > Hemiptera > Gerridae > Gerris > Gerris lacustris. The sequence continues at coordinate 101,986,633 of OX578276.1, read as the reverse complement.
AGACTATCGTTCTACCTTTACATAATTCACACGTCTCTAGCCAGTATTCTTAATTTAGTAGGATTTACTACATTGTACTATCAAGTAAAGAATATAGTTGAAATATACGATATAAAAAAGAAAATATTGCAGAAATAGAACTTAAATACCTTGTCAACCTGCAGGACCCGAAGAAACAAGTTTCAAATGTTTTTACCTTAGTTTTGATGTGTTAAAACTACTGGTTCTTGGTGTAAAACATAATGGTTGTTTAATCGACCTTTCCTTTATCTTATCATCTGGAATATTGTTTATCTACGATTGCTACGGTTACGAAATATAAACATTGCATCTCTGTTTAGAGGCGTAGTCTTTACGTACTTGTATTCATTGCACATGCGCGTCTCATAATTCTGAAGAATTCCTCTTTTTTCCGCCCTAGGGCGGTAAAAAAGAAGAATTCTTCACCTTAACGCACGATTAGCGAGTTTGTTTACATTTAACAAAACTAATTTGCTGTTTGTTTGATAAAAGTAATTTTATATAGAGTTTTTTGTGAAACTCAATGAGTGATTTAAGTGATTATGACGAATATGAGGAGAATAATACGCCTCCTGAAAAAATTAATTCGGCACGAAATACACCTAATGAATTAATGTCATCTTTATCAAAAGAGAAATACGAATTTACTTACAGGAAGTTTATTTTTTTCTGTGTTTATTATTAAAATCTAACAATCGTAGATAAAGTACGGTACGTAACTCGTGCGAAAACAGTATTTTGCATTGCTCGTGTGGTTTTACTGCCCTCGCTGTCGCTCGGGTGCAAACTCCACACTCGCATGCAAAATGCTACTTTCCGCATTAGACGCGTAATGTACTATTTCTTTATCAAGGTCATTATGTGTAATCCAAATATCAAATTATTTCAACTTCCAAGTATTTCCTAGAGTTTCTTCTATTATTAAATTATGCTAACCTCATAACCATGTCTTATTTGTTGTGTTCTTTGTTTAAGTTTTTTAGTTTATTTAATTTACGTTCCTTACTGAACCCTTTACAACAAAAATTCGAACCTCCCAGGTCCTTAATCCACACCACAAGCCTGTGGGCTTCTACAGAGATATCTTCACAGACCCCTGCCCACGCCATCTTTTGCACTTATTAAAACCTATGTCTTTAACTCAGTCTATGTAAAATTGTCATTGAAATTATTTAAAAGACAATAACAATCCCAAGTAGCATGACTTTGTCCCTAGGATGTCCACAGGACCAGTGAATTGGTAGAATTTTTCTTATGGATGTCTTACGGCTGACCCAATACTTCTAACTGGATACCCGGTTAAGGACATCCATAGAACAGCCTTAACTCCAAGTCCATAGGATACCCTACTCTGGTCATCCCGTTTAGGATATCCATAGGGCATCCTTAGAATGACCCAATGAGGCATCCAAAACGGACCACTGGACCAGCGATTGTGGACGGGATAAAATCTGGACAAAATGATATCCCAGGGATGTCTTTTGGATCAGTTGTGCTATTTGGGTTCGTCTATAATTGTTAATTCTATGTTTTTAGACAATTAGAGATTATTTTAAATTAAATCTCCTGTGTTTGGTTATGTAAGTGTATACTAATTATCATTGTTAGGTCAACACAACAAATTTTTTTGTACCAATTTATCAATAAAATACGAGTATAGGTATCCTAATCACTGTAATAGTAAAATTCAAAATGTTTATTTATCAATTGGTCAATAAGTGCAAGGAAACTCATAAAATAATAACAAATGAGAATTATTAAATCTAGTGAGACCCTAGTCAGTATTTTGGAGAAGTAGCTGTGCAGATAGCTAGAGTATGGAAGTTAATTTGGGATCTTGAAGAGAAGTTAATATATAATAGGAGATAGAGTATAATGATGCTCAGTAAATAGATGGGGATATTTGCATAAGAGAGGACAGGGGAGGTGTCGCATCAGGTTAGGGCCAAAGGGAATTAGGGTCGAGAGGTGTTAGAGGTCTCCAGATAACGGCCGATTGGCCCCCGGGACACACTACATATTGCCGTCTAACGAACCTTGCTCTATTGGCACCGACTTCAAAGGGACGACCCTGAGGCACACTCCCTCTCCCCCAGATGGCGTCACCGATTCAAAAACCGGCGGAGGCAGAAAATGAAATTTGGTTTTGTGGGGCCCCTTGATCCCCCCTGCGAAGTGGATTTGAATGCGTTGATGGATCCGAAGGGAGATAAAGCATTAGCAGGGGTGTCCAGATCTTATTTCCAGATTATAAGAGATCGTAATGAGTTATCGTCACGCCTCCGAAATACATAATAGTATAAGGCTTCACCTAGACTTAACCAGCCACATGTTACTCGGTGCCCCTGGGGCCAAACACTATATGGACTAGCACCCTTTCACAGTTCCCTGCTATATCGCCTTTGACGCCTGCACAGATCTTATCAGATTGACAAACGTTTCAATTTCATGTGAAAAAAGTTATTTGTTTTATCAAGACTCAGCATCTAAATTTAAAAAAAAATCAATGAATAATTAAAACTGTTTAGAAAATTTGATGAAGCTTTTAAAGTGAATAAGGCTTATTTAAACACAATGCCAAACCAAGGCGTGATTCTTATATAAAAATATAATCGCCACACTTACTTGTAAGAGATTATTTGGCCGAATGGTCACATATAATTTGGATCTCTTCAATTGTCAGTGGAATTATACTTAATTTTAAGCAATATTACATTTTGCGCAAACAATTGGAATTAATATGAAACTACGTGGGTGCTACATTTGACAAATCATTCAAATTTCTTTAAAGTCGGTTGAGTACTACGGAAAAATGTTGATGGACTGACACACCGAAAGATTGACCGACTCACAGGACTACAGGACATTTTGTAAATCGGAGACTATAAAAAAATCGTTCTTCAAAATTATCACAATGCTTCCGTAAGCTCGGAAGAAAAAGTACCATAACATAACATGATTCATGATTAAACGTATTAAATTTGATCTATTAAACATAATTATCCCCTACCCTAGTGCTGCAATAATTTATTTGGCCAGAGTCACTATATTGGTGTTTCTCAAGTGAATATAGCTTAAAAGTACATTGGAAAACGTATATAGTTATTACTGTATTCTTTACTGAAACCAACGAAACATTGATCATTGTTAAAAAAAAGATAGAATTGCTGTCATGTATTAATGAAATAAAAGAATAAAAGCCATTGCGTTTTTGGATTCTTTTCCCCATAGAGACACTTTTGAAACAATACTTGTCTAAAAGGGAATAAGGGACACTGAGGAAAAAAGATGTATTAATCCCAAGCGATGAAGTGTAAAAAAGTGAAGAACTGTTTTAATATAGGGAAGTATGTCCTCTTGTTTTTGAGCGAGTTTATTACCGAACTCTTGGAGTATTATTTATTCGAAATGTTTTTACCCTCAGGGCTGGATAGAGAACTATCTCGAGTTTTTCACCGTCAGGTGAACTTCTCCCAAAGGGAGCACGTCAGTACTCTCTTCCTTTTTTGTTAAAGCGGTCAACTTCAACCAATTTTTTTTGTCTTTATAAAAAAACAAAAAAACGAAACGATGGTGAAAAAAACGTTACTGGTTGATTGACGTCTCAACCCTCGACGTTTCATCCCCCTAAAACCAATTAATCGGGGAAGTGTCGAGCGACTCCCTCCTATCAATTAGGGGGAGGACTGGAGACTTCAAAATTCCTATTAAAATTTCAGAGAGGGGTGCCGGGGGGCATTATGGCACTGTCCCCACGGGTACTGTCCTTCTGATAGAGTTACACTTCCCTAACCCTAACCGCAACACACATCCTCTATACCTACATATTCAAAATTCAACATCCACACCCCACTGCACATACTCAACCATCCCCTCACTCCTTATATATTTCGTAGTCACCGAGTATTAGTTTCTTCTTTATTTTTTCCTTGATTATGTCACTTTAGTATCACGAATAATTAACCTTACCTTAAGTTAAACTAATAGTTGAAAATATTTTCTTAATGTTTAATCTTTGGTCCTTCTAATTTATGAAAGTATGCCTGCTAAAAAATTGTCAAAATGAGCATTAAAAAAATATATGAACAATGATTTTTTTTAATGATAACAATGTAAATATTAATTTAGCTAACACTATAACATGACAGAATGACATTAAATACTATCCCAGTGCTTATAATTTATGGATTATGTCATGTTTAATTTAATGCTTCTAAGTTTACCGAGGATAAGAAGGCATGTAAATAGTTCTGAAGAACTAATTTATCATCCATTCCCAGTGGATCACACTTATTTGTAATCAATATTAAATTTGCACAGTTTGAAATTGATATGGGATCATCAATGGGCTAATTATGGCCTATTATCCAAATATAATTCAAAATGGAAACGACGAGTAGTTTTTGACATGGTTTATCACACTTTTTAGACAGACTGTCGGGCAGGCATGAAAACAAAAACGTTCTCTGATGTCTGAAACGGATTTCAGTCTAGGAATTTTTCAATTAGAAGACAAAAATGTTCATTAGAATGATCAGAATGCTTCCGAGGTTACCGAAGGAAACGGAAGCATTCTAATTAAATTATAATATAATTCTACGTTATTGTAAAATTGTTGACAAATTGCCAATTTCACTATTCAACTTTTCAAATTTTATATGCATTGCAAATCTTGAAAGAATTAACTGCAAATATTAATACCTACAATATAAAATACAGGCCGGTATATATATATTATTATTTATGTGTAAAGAATTTTGTACTTGAACATCTTTACGTGTCTAATATATATATATATATATATATATATATATATAATTATATACAGTTAGCGGTAAAAAGTAGAATTATTTGTGGATATTTATGTATATTGAGAAGGGTGTTAGTTGGAATGGAGTTTGGTTCCACTCTAAGGCTATAAAGTTTATAATCTGCCACTGGTAGTTTGGCGAGTCCTTAAAACCCAAAGGCATAATTTAATATTACTTTATTAGACTCGAGGGGCAGAGCATATTTCTACTTGATTTCCACCAGTTCATTCAAGAACATCTAAGCTTAGCTTCCCGTCGCATTTTATTAATCATACAATAATATGCTTTTAATTTTTTTCTGTTTTCCTTTATATATATATATATATATATATATATATATATATATATATATATATATATATATATATATAGTGTTCATAAGGTTAATGGTTGAAGTATAAAATGTCACGTTAATGCATTTTTATATTGAGCTGATTTTAGAAATATCATCGAGTTTGTATTCGTTTGAATTTCATGTGCATAAACTATATATACTTTTATAGAATAACAATTGATATGTTTGTTATTAAGGAAGAACAATATTTTCTTGCGTTTAATAATAGCCTTATATTGTGAAATGATTGAAACCATTTTTAAATAAATATAATTATTTTAGGTTTATTTTTGAGTTAACGTTCCTTAGTTATACTATTGAATATTTTAATACAATTATAAATAGCCATATCACCCATATCGCGTAATTTAATGATGTTTTTTACAGCCCATTATTGTCTAATTTATTTAATTATACTTCCTTTTATGGTCGTTCTGAAAAATAAAAAGTTTTATGTCCTCTAGTTCAGTCAAATTAAACTGAATTAAGGTGATTGAGGTTTGGAACTTGAGGTTAAGATGAGCGGGGATTGGGGGACCTGTCTAAAGGTTAATTTTCACTCTCTTTCAAAAATATATCTAAAATATCGGTCTGGTCATCTAAAAACAATATTTTTACAAAATTAAAGTAGACAAAATTTTCTATCAAAACGGAGATCCAAATATTTTTTTTTTGTGAGATTACAACTTTTAAAGATACGAGGAAGACATTAAAAGATGATAGAAAAATTAGTATCATAATTTCTCTGCAACAACTGGCTAGGACCAAGCAATTTTGTAGTTCCTCTTCCCCCTTGGTATCCTCTAGGATTTTCTTTTGATGAACCACCATTTTGATTCTATGCATTAATTAATTATTGCATTTCGCATGTTTAACATTAAAAAAAAAATTAATGTTATTTCATATTTTCATAATAATAAATTACATTCCTGTCAAATATCATAAAAGTTAAAATTTCCTATTACATAGTCCAAAGGTCAATTAGGATTGACCTATGGATAAGTAGGATCTACAGACCTCTTTAATTAAATGTAAAAAAATAATACTCTCATTCATCACACTTCTTAGGGTAAGTATACAAATTAAGTCAGTCTCCCCGCAGTAACACGTAAGGTGGTCTGTACGCCATTTGAGGGTCGTTTTTATACAAAAATTCAATCATAGCTCAAAAAAATTACATATTAACTAGTGGTCTTAGGGTACTTAAATTGAAGGAGAATAAATGGAGAAGTTTTACTGAAATTTGGCAAACTGTAGCTCATGCCGTTTTGGCATAATTATAGGCTTAAACAAAAAAATAAATAATTTTTTAAATAAAATTAACAATAAAATGAAATTTAGGCTTATGTTTTTCCCCTTTAAGGCTTATATATATATATATATATATATATATATATATATATATATATATATATATATATATATATATATATATATATATATATATATATATATATCAAATGAGGATATCCCTACCGTCAATACTTGCTTGATCTGGAGATCACTGGACCGGTTTCGGCTAAATGCCATCATCAGCAGAGTCGAAGTCTCTCGTAGCACTCAACACACTTATCGAGTCTACATGAGAGAATGAAGTTGGAAAGGTGGAGGCAGATGAAGATATATATACAAAAGAAGTAGGATAAGGAAATACCCGTGAGACGGGGGTGTCAGGTGCACAGACGGCGAAAAAACAAAGGGAAGAGTGCGCGAAAAAGAAGATGATGCAATGAAGGGAAGGTGCGTAGAGGGATGATGCAATAGACGAAAGGGTTGAATAGAGACAAGGCGATGTAATAGAGTTGAGAACCATAAGAGTTGACATGGAGAAAAGGAAAAGGATGATTTTAGGAGGGGAAGAATATGTGAAGAATAATAAGAGAAAAGGTTGAGAAATTGATGAAGAAAAAGAGATGGGTGTTCGAAAAGTTCAGTCTAGTCTAGGTCTTTTACTTAGCGTATGCGTTAAAGTTGTGTCGTCTCGTTTACGTTTGTTGGTTGGTGGTTTAAGTGCTGAAAATGTTACGTCAGAGTTGGTGAGTAATTGTTCGTTAATTAAGGTCTTGTTGGTCGTCCTATGTTTGTAAATTTCAATTCTTGGTCCTTTCTGTTCTTTGTGCAATAATGTCATTGATTGGTCAATTGTCGTCGGTTCGTGTCCGTGTTTGCGTAGGTGGTTAGCGAAGTTAGAGTCTGTTCTATTGTATATGTAAGATCGTATGTGTTCTTTATACCTAGTTTGTAAGTTGCGTCCTGTCCTTCCTATGTATACTTGGTCGCAGTCGTTGCAAGTTAGTTTATAAATTCCACTGTTATCATAAATGTTATTATTAGTCTGTCGTTTTATTAGTCTGTTCCCTATGTTGTTTGTTGTTTTGAAAGCTGTCTTAATGTCGTATTTGTTGAAAAAGTTTGTGAGTCGATAAGTCTCTTTGCCTACGTAAGTTAGTGCAGTCCTTTGAAAGTCGTTCGGTGTCGTTTGTTGTGTCATGTTGGTCCTATTCTTGTGTCGTCCTACCAGTTTGTTTATGGTACGTTTGTGATATCCGTTGTTTTTAGCTATGTTGTGTATTGTGTCGAGTTCTGTTTGATAGTTATCGGGAGTCAGAGGTGTGGTATTGAGTCGGTGTATCATGGATCTGTATGCGGCTAGTTTGTGTTGTGTTGGATGATTTGACGTTGCGTGTATTGTGTGGTCGGTTGCTGTAGGTTTCCTATAGATTTTGTAAGGAGTTTGTGGTCTATTCGTGACAAGGTTAAGTCCATGAAGTTAAGTTGTCCGTCTGTTTCTGTTTCTAAGGTGAATTTAATGTTAGGGTGTATTCCGTTCATGTACGTCAGTAAGTCGTTAGTTTGTTTTATTTCAGACTCGATTACCAGAAAGCAGTCGTCGACATAACGTTTGTAATAGACCACGCCAAATACCTCCGCTAGCTTAGGTACATACAGATCTTCTAAGGATTTCATGAAAACCTCAGCCATTTTGGAAGATGTTGGATGACACATTCCCAAACCGTCTGTCGCTAAGTAATTCTTGGCATTGAAACTGAAGTAGTTCTGTTTTAAAGTAGTGCGTAGTAAATTTATTAGTTGTTGTACAGTCTGTCGGTCGTGGTTGAGTAATAATTTGTGTTCAAGTAAGTTTATAGTCTCTCTAACAGGTATAGATGTGTAAAGATTAGTTACGTCGAGTGATATTAGTCGGCTTTGTGAATTTAGAGTAAGGTTAGATGTTAAAGTCGTTAATTCGTGGCTGTTTTTTAATGTGTATTTATCGTCAAGTTCTGCAAAGTCTTTTATGGTTGTTGCTAAGTGTTGTGAGAGTTTGTATGCGGGTGCCTGTCTGTAGTTGACTATTGGTCTAATAGGTGTGTCAGGTTTGTGAATTTTTGGTAAAGCTTTTAACGAAGGAACAGGTTAGAATTGATGTAACGATATTTATTTTTTGGCAAAATTATCAAAGGTGACCGGATTATCGCGTTATGTATGTCTGTCTGGTACTTGTTAGTTGGATCTTTCTGTAGCTGTTTGTAGCCATTCGTGTTGATGAAATGTACTGTCTTGTCTATGTAGTCCGTTGTCTTTATAATGACTGTGGCGTTGCCTTTATTTGCTTTTGTGATAGTGAGGTTATTGTCGTGTATCTTATTCCTAATCTGTTAAGCAGTCTTATGGTCTGAATTCTGTCGGCTGGTTTTGTCTAAGTTCGTCCGTATTTTTTGTAAGATGTTCACTGCGGTGTGTCTAGCGTGTGTCTGTAGGTCTTGTGGTAGTTTGTTTATAGCAATTTCTGAGTCTACTGTTAGTCGTTCAATGTCTTTGTCAATGTTAGTGTTGCACAAGTTATGTTTGAGTCTTTTGTCTAGTAATTTAAGTTCGTAAGCTGATAATCTAGTATTAGTAAGGTTAACTGTCCGTGGGTGAAAGCTAGTTGGTCGGTCTTGTCTAGTATCTGTGTCATCTTGACACAGATACTAGACAAGACCGACCAACTTCATCTGCCCCCACCTTTTCAACTTTATTCTCTCATGTAGACTTGATAAGTGTGTTGAGTGCTACGAGAGACTTCGACTCTGCTGATGATGCGGCGTTTAGCCGAAACCGGTCCAGTGATCTCCAGATCAAGCAAGTATTGACGGTAGGGATATCCTCATTTGATAACGTACAAACTTGCGGTAACTACTCAAAATTCGATATATATATATATATATATAGGGTGTCCCTGGATATCGACTTACCTATCGGTGTAAATGCAAAAAAAATTCATATTTCGAAAAAAATTCATTCTTTATACAGTCTCCTGCATGTTTTGGAATGAAGATATATCGCATTAAAAATTTAGTACCTTGCACCCTGTACCCAAAAGGTACAAATTTTTGAAATTGGTCAAGAGGGATGTGGTCTTATTTTCAATTTTTCGAGAAAATGTTATTCTTTATAAAAATAAGTATTTTCTATTCTAAGATCATTTTTGAATAAAAATAATTTAAAAACGGATGTCAAAAATCCCCCCCCCCCTTCAATATTCAAAAGAAAAATATATAAAGTTGTTCAAACTGGATAAATGAGGTATCATTTTAAAGGTCTTGTTTTGTACATCAAAAGTTGTTATAATAACCTTTTTGATTAAAACAACTTAAAGTGGGCAAGAAATAAAAAAAGGGTTGGGTGTTTCTTTGTTTAATACCTGGATTTTCAATTCTAGGCCTGAAAAGGCCCAGGTATGGGCGAAATATAGTCAATTGATGAATTAAAAAGGTTTTTTTTTAAACGTTTCATCCCTAAAGATTTTTTTAAGAAAAGATAATCGAATAGAATTATTTAAAAAAAAATTATTTAATTTTTTTTTTTTAAATTAATTATTTTTTTATCATCAAGGAAGGTAAATTCCAGGTTAAATTTTAAGGGTCTAATTGGTCTCGAAGATATTGTCATTTTAAATTCTTCATGTATGTAGCCACCATCTCAAGTAAAGATCATGGGGTTAATAATATGAATTCTTAGTGGGCATGAGGCTAATTGGGAGCAAGAACATAATGTGCCTACAAATATTTTATATACATAAGGTCCAGTCGTTCTAGAGAATTAATGATACTAATTTTTGAAAAATCGTTATTTTAGCTATAAGGGGGCTACACACCTTACGATTATCTGCGCAGTTTTTCAAGTGTGACGTCATGTCTGAGCGATAAACTGAGGTAACTGCGCAGTCTAGTCCGGTTTTCACGCCGATAAAAAGTCTGTGCATTCGGACTCTCTTTTGCAACGATTTTGTAGATTATATTAGAAAACACTTGGAACCAAGTGAAGATAAAACTGAAGATAAATCGGACGGAATTCTACACACCTTCAGTTCAGATAATCATACCGATTTTCACACAGATATTTACGACAGATAACTGGGCAGATAATCGTAAGGTGTGTAGCCCCCTTATCGTATCTTCAAAAGGTATTAATCCTACAACAAAAGAATTGGGCTTTTTTGGTAGGATATTCTCCACTTAAAATTTTTGAACAATTGAAAATTACCCTTTAAACAGGTTCGACACCTTCGGAGACTTTATTAGTCTATTTTTATTTGAATCTTCAAGGGGTGATTAAGATGAACACTATTTTTTTAATAAATGTTTGAAAAGATGATATTTCATCCCTTCATTGACTGACTTATCATAATTCTTAGGCACTTTTAGCATTCCTAGATACTTAAAATTTTAAATATAGGTAGAATATAATGTACCTACAAATAAAGGAAAAATTAAGAAATTCGCAAAAATCTGGTTCATTGCGTCTTTCAAGGCTAATAGAAAAACCGCCTATTCAAAATATTTTACTTTATATTTTATTTTATTGTATAGAACTTTGAAACCAAGGTATTATTTTACTCTCATTAGTTTAATTTTATATTGAAATAAGTGTCATGAATCTTTGTTAAGTATTGAGCTTGATTGTAAACATACACTTCCCACTCGTCCTTTGCGTTTCAATCCTCTTATTCTTCTATACAATGATAATTATTTCCTATTATGTCCTTCCCTTATCTATTTTACCTTTTCTTATTTTATTGCGCATTATATAATATGTGCAAATTATAAGTAAAATGTACAAGAGGCTAAGAAAAGAAAAAATACTTGAAAAAAAGAAGTGAAATCCCAACAAAAACCCTTGTGTAAAAGAATAAGCCAAGTCTCGCTTATAAAGTTGGGAGATCATAGGTTTAGCCAAGTTTTTCTGCCCCTGTCCGAGTAAGTTCACTAGAACTATATTCTAACTAGTACAAGCAAGAGAATTTGTTTGTCTGTGACTCCTCTCTATTCTCTTCCCCCCCCCCCCCCCAAAAAAAAACTCAAACATTTCCTTTTCCAAATCACTCTTTACGTTTATATTTAAAATACTCGTGTAGTACGGAAAGTAGCATTTTGCATGTGAGTGTGGAGTTTGCACCCGAGCGATAGCGAGGGTAATAAAACCACAAAGCCCGCAAAGCAAAATGCAGTTTTCGCACGAGTTGCGTACCGTACTTTATTAACGATTAGATTTTAATAATAAATACAGAAAAAAATATTTAATAAACTTCCTGAATGTAAGTTCGTATTATTTCTCTTTTGATAATGATGACATTAATTCATTAGTTGAATTTGGTGCCGAATTAATTATTTCGGGAGGCGTATTATTCTCCTCATTTTCGTCATAATGACATAAATCAATCATTGTTTTTCACTAAAAACTCGATATAAACAGTTACTTTAATTAAACAAACAGCAAATTAGTTTTGTTAAATGTAATCAAACTCGCTAATCGTGCGTTAAAGTGAAGAATTCTTCTTTTTTACCGCTCTAGGGCAGAAAAAAGAAGAATTATGAAACGCGCAGGCACAATGAATACAAGTAGGTATAGAATCACTTTCTACTCATCTAAACAGAGATACAATATTTATATTTCGTTTCAATCGTAGATAAACAAGTTTTTGGTTCCGAGCTTACCGAAGGTAACGGAAGCTATGTGATCGTTTCGAAGAACGAAAAATTTTTAGGTCTCCGATTTTAAAAATTCCAAGACAGAAATCCGTTTCAGACATCAGGGAACATTTTTGGTTCCGTGTCTGTCTGTCGGTCTGTCTGTCGGTCTGTCGTTCAATTTTTGCGAACCAACATATCCTAAAAACTACAGGTTCAAATTTAATGAAATTTGGGTAGTTGGTCATAAATAGCCCATTGTTGGTCCCATATAAGTTTCAACCTTCTGCGCTAATTTGTTTTTCTTCCACATGCGCACAAACATACATTTATTTACACCTATAGCATCAAAAGTACTTATCTGATTTGAATGAAACTTTTATAGTTTATCGAAAGTAACTCGCAGATGGCCACAGATTAATTTGAACAGTCTACGCTCTTTAACTTTTGCTAAATTGATACTTTAATTCGTGTAAAAAATCTAAAAAATTTTGACAGATTAAAAAAAACGGGGGAAACAATTATACCAATTTGACAATAATGACTTTTAAAAGCATAAAATCAATAAAGTTCGTGGATAGGATGCGAGGAAGCTAAGTGCCACATCAATCGGCAGTCTATTTTAATCAATTACGCTACACGACGATAAAAAAGTTATATACGACACTGCATAACATCTATAAACCATAGGGAAAATATAAGTTTAGTATAAACAAACTTTTTAACCTTTGTTAAAATTTTAAAGTTGGAGATGAGGGACCGAGAATAGAGAGGGTGGCAGACAAACAACATCACTTACTGGATTTATTCTTGCGATAAATTAGACCTAGTAGAACCTACTGGACAGGGGAAGACTTGGCTAAACCTATGATCTCACAACACGAGACTTGGCTTATTTTGTTACACAAGTTATTTTGTTGGGATTTTCTGTTGCTGCCTTTCATGTCTCTATAAATTCGATGAATAAATAGCTAGTGAGAATAAAAATATAGTAGTTGTTTCTCTTAATCTAACATCCCAACAAAAACACTAGTGTAAAAAAATAAGCGAAGTCTCGCGTGAAAAGTTGCGAGATCATAGGTTTGGGAGTCTGATAGTAGCCGCTAACACGTGCACATCGTTCTCTTTTCTCACCGTTAATTTTCTAACTTTTAGAGCTCTGTTCTTTATGATTTTTTGCAGAAGTGTGTATTTTGTTTTATTTTTTAACAGTTTGTGAACTTTAATTTTAGTTACGAGTGATATTTTTTTAGTTTTCAAGAAGAAACTTTTAGTTAAATTTGCAGTGAGTTTGAGTAGTGGAGAGAGTGGGGGTGGACTCCCCAACCCGAGACTATACGGCCTTCGGGTTTGTTTACATACCTCGCCTCTTATCGCCACGACCTAGAGGTAATCAATTAGATACATTTTATTTATTTATTTATTTTCTCTCTCTCTCTTACAGTTGTTTACAAACAACTCTTATTGGCATATTTTTGTCATGATTTTAATCTGAATCCGTGTTTCTAAAACCGGATACTACTCACTGATTTTTATTATTTTACTTGCACCATGTCAGAGGCTGAAACTGACATGGATGCTGATTCAGAAAGAGGATACTCGGATCGGCTTGTATCTGAAACGGATTATATTTCTCCTCGTACGAGGGCGAGAGAAAAAAACAAACTAAAGGCATCAAAACGTACTCGTTCTCAAACTAATTCGCCTCCTACGAAAAAAGAAAGACCGAAAGAAGAAGAGACGAATGTAAATACAGAACCAGGGGTTAAAAATAATGTCCAGAAGGAAGTAATTAACTCTCCTTCAAATAATTCTAACAGTCAAACGGTGACAACGGAGTGTGCTAGCTCATCCTTCTTCACACCCAATCCTTTTGAGTCATTGACTCCCGCTGGAGATAACAGTAACGAGAGACCAGAGAATGAGAAACAATTAAAACCACCTCCCATTTATGTAAAACAAGTACACAATTTTTACGACTTGTGCAAGAAAATAGAGCTAAAAGTTGGCAAGGATTCATTTACCAGCAAATCTCGAGCTAGTGACACAATTTTCAACTTCAGAACCCCTGCCTACTTCCGCGACGCTGTACATTTCTTCGAGGAGATCAATGCCCCGTTCCACACGTACCAACTTAAAGAAGATAAGGCTTTTAGAGTGGTATTTCGGAATCTACATTCTTCGACGCCTGTTCCTGTGATTCAAAAAGAATTAGAGGATAAAGGGTTTTCGGTTCGAAATGTTTCTAACATTAAACAGCGAGGTACTAAAACGCCACTCCCTCTTTTCTTTGTGGAATTAAATCCGAGTAAAAATAATAAAGATATATTTAATTTACAATATATAGCTTACACTAAAATAATAATTAAAGAACCCCATGCCCGAAAAGAAATAATACAGAGTTCAAGGTGTCAGGATTATGGGCACTCAAAGAAATATTGCCATTACATGGCGAGATGTGTAAAATGTGCAGGAAATTATGCTCCCCAGGACTGTCCACGTCCACGCTCTGATCCCTGTATCTGTGCGCTTTGCGGGGGTAACCACCCTGCAAACTACAAAGGCTGCAACATGTACAGGGATCTCAAAGAAAAAAGACGCAGCACTAGACCCTTCAATCGCCAGGTCACCTCCGGAAATAATGAAATAACCTCCGATGCCACTCCTTTAATTCGCATCAACGACCAACAAACGTTTCCTGCGCTTGGAACTCCTTCTAGCCAGGAAGCAACAACAGCTTCACGTCTCCAAGAGTCAACAAAAACGTTCTCTAACGTTGTCCGGGGCCAGAGACCTCCCTCTAGTCAGGTGCTACCTCCTTCCTCGTCAAATGATTTTTCAAATCTATTTTCCTTGTTTAACAACCTATTCTCTCAGCTAAAATCCCTTCTTACACCTCTTATCCCGCTTATTCAGACATTTGTAACTTCTTTCATTCCCATGTTTATAGGAAAATGAATCCCTCTCCTAAATTTCTTTCTGTGCTCCTATGGAACGCCGATGGCTTGAATTCGATTCTTCACAGGGACGAGCTTGATATTTTACTAAACGAACGACGTATTGACATAGCACTAATTACTGAGACACATATGACTTTTAGATCAAATATTTATTTTAAAAATTATTCTATTTATAGGACAGACCATCCGGACGAAACAGCTCACGGAGGTACCGCTATTTTGGTTAGAAATTCCATCTCTCATATCCATATCCCTACTGACCCAACTGAATATTTAATGAGTACAGCGGTGAAACTCAATACTCATCATTTTGAGTTCACTGTGGCATCAGTCTACTGTCCACCAAATAAAATTATATCCCAAGCTCAGTTCAAAACATTTTTCTCTTTTCTAGGTCCTACATTCCTTGCAGGTGGCGACTACAATGCGAAGCATCCTCAGTGGGGATGCCGAGTGGCGAATCGGCGTGGTTCAGTTTTGCTTGACACCCTATCCTCTTCCCAATATTTAATGTTACCTCCTTCTCGATTTACTTACTTTCCTTATGACACCTCTAAACTTCCTGATTTATTAGATTATTTCATAGCTTCTCATTCCTTTAATTCCTATTCCCAGATAGAAGTCCTCGATGATCTTTCCTCAGACCACTGCCCTGTACTTATAACCCTAGATGTCTTTCCTATTCCTAAACCTACCAAGCCTTCCCTTATTAACGGACCTGTAGACTGGAACAAGTTTCAGACCTTACTAGAAGACAAACTAAATCTAAAAACTTTACTAAAAACCCCACTAGAGATAGATGACGCAGTTAAAACTTTCACCACTTACATACAACAGACTATCAGAGATGCTACTGGACCAAGACCTCAAAACATCCGTAAACGAACTGACTTACCCCAACAAATAAAATTTTTGATTACAGACAAACGTCGAGCTAGAGCTAGATGGCACAGAACACGTTATCCTACTGACAAACAAACATACAACAGACTATGTAGGCAACTGACATCAGTACTAAAACAATATAAAACTGACAAATTCAGAGACTACACTGAATCACTAACAACGAAAGACAAATCCTTGTGGAAAGCTACCAAACAAAGTTTATCCTATCGTTCCATATCCTCTCCCCTTCTTAACCCTGATGGTTCCTGGTCTAAGTCCGATAAAGAAAAATCCACATGCTTTGCTCAACACTTATCCATGGCCTTATAATAATGATCCCTAAACCTTCCAAACCTCACCATTTACCTTCTTCCTATAGACCCATTAGCCTTCTTCCAGTAATGAGTAAAATCCTGGAAAAGCTTATTCTTCGTAAAATTTACCCTATCTTAGAATCCAAAAATATCCTTCCAGACCACCAGTTTGGGTTTCGAGCAGAACATTCTACTATCCAGCAGTGCCACCGTATTGTAGACGCCATCTCCTCCGCTCTTGAGAAGAAGCAGTTTGTCTCCGCGGCTTTCCTCGACGAAAGTCAGGCTTTCGATCAAGTTTGGCATCGGGGGCTCCTGTGGAAGCTCAAGAAAATCCTTCCATCTACCTATTACCTTATCATTCGTTCCTATCTTGAAAACAGGAGTTTCGCTGTTAGTGTTGGCTCCTGTTTTTCCGATTCCTACCCTATCCTTGCAGGTGTCCCTCAAGGAAGTATTTTAGGCTCTTTCCTTTACTCTATCTACACAGCTGATGTCCCTCAACATCCTTCAACATCCTTAGCTTCCTATGCTGACGATAAAGCTATTTTATCTACTCACTCAGATCCCATCCTCGCCTCTGATTTCCTACAAGAACATCTGCAATCCGTTGAGAACTGGTCCAGGAAGTGGAGGATTAAGTTCAATCGGGAGAAAAGTGTTCACGTGACATTCACTCTACGAAGACCCACATGTCCCCCAGTCTTTCTGTACCAGCTCCAACTTCCTATTTCTAACCAAGTACGGTACCTAGGACTAAATTTAGATAGAAGACTGACTTGGAACTTACATACACGACTGAAACGTACGGACATGAAGAGACGTTACAAATCGCTACTCAGACTTCTAGGCAACAATTCTAATCTATCACTAACGAACAAACTGCGGTATATAACTATTTAATAAAACCTATCTGGACCTACGGACTAGAACTGTGGGGATCGACCAAGCCATCAAATTCTTACAAAATCCAATCTCTCCAATCCATTATCCTGCGTAAGATAGCCAATGCTCCCTCCTATGTAGCCAACCGAATTATCCACATTGACCTAAAAGTTCCCTTTGTCCAAATCCTCGCATCCCTCCGATATAAATCCTTTCATTCCAAACTGACAAACCATCCCAATCCTCTTGTCAAGAACCTATCCTCCCACCATATTCCTGGCAATCCTAGACGTCGTCTCAAGAGGAAATGGCCCCGAGACTTACTTAATATGTAATAATATGTAACAATGTAAATCACGTGATAGGAGTACCTTCAGTGGATGGCCTCTCCTTATCAGTGACTCTGTGTAATAGTTGTTTTCATTATGACAAAAGTCACTCATTATAATTAATATTTGTAGTTGTGGCTAAATAAATAATTAAAAAAAAAAAAAAAAAGATCATAGGTTTAGCCAAGTCTCCCACTGTCCGAGTAAGTTCTACTAGGTTTAATTTATCCAGTGCAAGTACATGATGTTTGTCTGCCCCCTCTCTATTCACTTTCCCAAGTCACTCTTCACGTTCGAATTTAAAAACTTTTTCTGACTTGGCAAATACACACCATAAAATTAAATCAAATAATAAATATATTTTTTTTCATTTGAGCGTCGCAGCACAAGGATACAAATTTGTATACGACACTGCATTTAATTTTAGCCTCTATGTGGTGTGTTTGCCAAGTCAGAAAATGTTTTTAAATTTAAAATTGTGGAGTGATTTGGGAAAGAGAATAGAGAGAGGGACAGACACACATATACTTGCACTGTATAAATTAGACCTAGTATAGAACTTACTCGGGCAGTTGGAGACTTGGCTAAACCTATGATCTTACAACTTTTTAAGCGAGACTTGGCTTATTTTTTTACACTAATGTTTTTGTTGGGATTTCACTTCTTTTTGTAAGTAATTTTTCATTGCCCCAAACAATTATTCGTTTTTATTTCTTTGTTCTCGTTTCATCGTTCTTGGGCCTTTTTTCTTTCATTGTTCTTGTTCGTGGGTGTTAAATGTCGGTGGGTGTTCAAATTGAACTAAATAATATTATCTGGAGTAAATATGTTTGCACTTTAATAACTGTCAATCAATAGTGTCAAAAAAACCTCAACGAAAGTTCTCAACAATACTTTTAAGTTTTAACGTTCTCCACTAGGTAGCTCTAGAGGCGCTGTTTACAATTTTTATTTTTTTTACATTATTTTGAGTAGGCGGTTTTTCTATTAGCCCTAAAAGGGACAAAGCACTAGATTTTTTTCCTTCCTGCATTTGTACAATAAACTATACCTATATACAAAATGTCAAGTTTCTAGGATTGTTAGAAGTGCCTTAGAATTTTGATGAGTGAGTCAGTCAGTGACGAAATAACAAAACTTTAAGCTCATATTATATTTTATGAACTACTATGGGAAGAGGTTTGAAATTTTTATTTCTGGTTTAGTTTGTCATGAACTTTAAATTATAATTAGTTTTATACATCTAGCTTTAATGGGACAATAGAGGGGGGTCCAAATTGGTTCCAGTAAAGGATGGTACGGCTGTGCTCGACTTGGTGGGGGCACTGCCGCGCCCCCAGATACTTTAATTGTAGTGAAAAACTTTTTGACATTTTTGACAGATTTAAAAAACGGGAGGGGGGGGGATTAAATGTCTTGGACCAAAAAGGTCGTAAAAGCATATAATACCATTAAAGTGTATGAAATTGGGCGCAGGAAGCTACATGCCACACTAATTGGCAGACTATCTTAAAAAGTACTCATCTGATTTTTATGAAATTTGGATTGTTCGTGGTTGGCATCCCGCAAATAGACCCAGATTAATTTAAACCGTCTACGTGCTTTAAATTTTGCTAAATGATACTTTAATTTATATAAAAGTCTAAACAATGTTGATTCAAAAATCGGGGGGGGGGGGATTTTTAAAAGCTTACAATCATTAAAGTATGTGAAATAGGACACACGAGGATGCTATGCACCACACTAATAGCAGACATTATAGTTTGTGAGGAACAGAAAGTAGAGAGGGGGGGGGGCAGACAAACATGACTTACTTGTACTGGATAAATTAGACCTAGTAGTTTTTTGGAAAGGGGGAGACGGCTTACTATTTTACATAAGGGTTGTTGTTTGGATCATATTTGTATATTCTTATTATGTTACATTAATTTACCAGCAGGTTAAGTGGTCTAAATCGTGGAGAACTTTTACAGATTAAATGTGTTAATATTAAAAGTTTGTGGGTACTTCTTTAGATTGTTACTTCCCTTTTTTATTAAAACTATTAAGACAAAGGGATGTTTAGTGCAATGCACTTTGGAACAATGGAATATCACACTTCTGTTTTTATAAGGGGAGTAATAGTCTAAAGAAGAACATTCCGTACTCATTCTTTAGATTATTGCTCCCCTCTATTTTTGTAATTGTGACCTACGATCTAGAATTTATCAATATCAGATGAGTAGTTTATAAGATATGGTTGTTCGAATGTTCAATGATACCGACAGACAAACAAGATAACAAAAATGTAATGTGGGCATGCAGTGAATGTAATGTGTGCAACATATTATTATATGAGATCACCTGTGGCTACATTTGTCACACCATCAAAATTTCATCAAATAGTTTAGTTATGTTGAAGATATAGGTTTTAATAGAAAAAGCTTTGTGTGTATGTGCAAAAAATTCAATAAGTGCAAATTGTTGACACTTAACAAATATAATTTTTCTAAAGTGGTTATTGATGAAGTAATTCTAAAATGCCAATTTAAATATAAACGTCGTTACTCCGGAAAGTATCAAGTTTGAACATAAATGTTACCCCAGTGAGAATCGAACCCGGACCATACAATGTTATTAACAACCTCCTGTTATTATTTAATATTTTTAACAGTAAATTATTTAATTTAGATGGGTTAAGATTAAACTTCAGTGATACTTTAAAATACGAGTATGCATATTTATGAGAAAGATTTGACCGATATTTTTGTTTAAAAATAATATATTTATAACTGAATTATTAACTGAAATAACTGAATTATAAAAACTGAATAAACTAATCAACTGAATAATAACTGAAATAACTGAAGTATTAATAACTGAATTATTAATAAGATTTGTAGTTTAGGCAAATATTAACAATACTTTGCAGATGTCTTTTATGCTTATGCAATTCTTTAAGCTCATAAAGGTGTAAATTTTGGTAGTCACCTCTTATTAGTAAATTAAAAAAATATATTCAAATTCAAATTATATTAGTATATTATATTTATTATATTCATTATCAAATTATAATTATATTCATTGTTACAAATAAATACTAATCAACAATATTTTTGAATGAAGTACTATCATTATTTTATATAATTATATTATTAATTTGAAATAACATTAATAAATAAAACACTTTAATTTAACTAAAAATAATAGTGTTGACGTGGCTGAAACTTCTGTCTTCTGGATATACATCATTATTAAAATACATTGTTAGGTTAGAATCTTTAGCTTTCAATCTGATCAAAATAAGCAATAGTTCCCTCATAATCAATTTCTGAGATAAAATTGAGCTTTATTTTTGGTGAATTTCATTTTAAGAGTGCTTAACCGGCGAATTTGTTTATGGTGGAGTGGTATGTTTTGGTTTGAGTGGTAAAGACGTGTACGTGTGTGTATATAAGAGACAAGGAGGGTGTCTGTCACTGTATCGATTAGTTCCCTATCAGGCTCATGCATATTCAGCAGGCAAGAAACCCTCCCTTAGCATCGAGGCACCTCTCACTGAGGCACTGATAGCCCTTCTCGACAACAAACTTCTACCCAGACAACACTAGTCTCGAGGAAAAGTTGGAACCCTGGCATCCTTAGAACCAAACTTCAACCAGCTCCAGCTAAACCCATAGTAACATCTTCAAAGTAGTTACCAAACAGTTGAACTTTAACAAAATCTATCCTATCCATGCAAGTACAGAAGCATAGAACTAAATCGGATCTCTCTACTATTCAATACCATACCGCTAAAATCTCAAAAGATATAAAGTAAAATGTATAACTAAATAATCTCAGAGAATCCCATATAAAGTGTAATTTGACTACTAATACACACATATTATATACATATTTACCTATTAGGAAACCTGAGAAGAAGTAAAATATACCTTTGCTAGTACTGCATTGACTATGTGCTAAAGCAATTTCTGCAGCATTAGTGAACGAGTAGTCTGCGCTCATAAATTGGTACTTTTATTCAGTGTAAGGAATCAAAACAATTTTGACAGATTTAAAAATAGTCAGCCAATTAGTGTTGCACACAGCTTACTCGCTTCCTAATTTGTATCCTAATTTCATAAATATCAGAGAAGTAATTTTTGAAGATATAGGTGTAATTAATTAAATGTTTGTGCAGCGCATGTGGAAGAGAATAGTCGTAGAAGGTTGAAACTTATGTGACCAAAAATAGGGTCAAATTATAAACTACTACACAAATTTCATTAAATCGGACGAGTAGTTTTTATTGTATGATCACAAAAATTAAGTAACAGGCAGTCCGACAAACAGTCACAGAACCAAAAATGTTCCTATATAATTTTTTTTATCTTCAGAATTATCACTAGCCCCCGTTATCTTTGGTAAGCTCGAAAGAGAAAGTTTTGCAAAAGCACATCATAAGTAAATAAGTAGCAAACTATTCTGAACATGTAAGCTATATTTCATCGACTTCGGCCTAGTAGTTTAGGCTCCACGCGTACGACACACAGTACGAATACGCATATTATAGAGTTACTACTCTATATCCAGGCCCTCCAAAATTTATAGCAGCCAGAAAAAATGGCTTTTTAAAGCTTTATATGTCTACTTCATTTAAAGAAATGAAATATACAAGAGAAGTGCAAACATGCATATATTCTAAGTCTTTGAAGAAGTAGTAACGTTACTAAATTTTAATAGGTAGAAATAATTATAATATAATTTCTAAATAATATTAGAAATAAGTATTAATTTTGCTTCTGAGCGAAGAAGCATTGTGATTTTTCTGAAGAACGAAATTATTTTATGTTCAGATTTCAAAAATTCCTGGACTGAAATCGGGGAGCATTTTTGCGCACCAATATATCTTTCAAACTGACCGCCTATCCAAATGAGCTTTGGCTAGGAGTTCATAATTAGCCTATTGTTGAACAATTTTTTTATTCTTTTTTTAAATACTTTTTATAAAAAAAAATTGTATACACTTACTTACTACAGTAACTGATCTATGAGTTTAGAGCCCAGTCTCATAACATGTGGTAAAAATATATATTCTCAAAAATAGGTAAATAATGGGTGTATCAAAATCTCCCTTTCTACCTCTCTCTACACATATATGAATTATTATTTTCAAACGTGAATTAATGTGAATATAGACTATTTACTTTCATGTTTGTCTCAAAATAATTGAAAAAAAATGGACACAAATATGTAAAAAGTAAATATGCAAATATTTTTACTTACCTACCTTTATTTATTTCATTTTTTTTATTCAAGGCTAATACATAAAAACTGCTCCGTACAATATCCTACATAAAAAAAATAAAAACCGCAAAATGCAGCCTATCATATTTTTTTTTTTATTATTATTATTATTATTAATATTCACGCACACACCTATTCTTTCATATATATATATATATATACATATATATATATATATATATATATATATATATATATATATATATATATATATATATATTTATTTATTTTTATTTTTTGTCGGGTTTTAGTATACGACTATGTTGCAAAACACCCTTATATAACAAAAATTAAATTTATTTATTATTTATTTAGCTTGCTTACCGAATGTTACGGAAGATAGCTTGTTCTGAGGAGTGAACATTTTTGACATCAGGGAACTATTTGGTCTGCTATCTTTCTGTCGGGCAATCTTTTGGTGTGTCATTCCATCAACATCTTTGCAATTTGAATGACAGAAATTAGTTTCAGACATCAGGGAACATGTTTAGTTTTGTGTATGTCTGTCGGCATAGCGCTCAATTTTTGCGGACCAACGTATCTTAAAAACTACTTCCCCAATATTAATTAAATTTGAATGGTGGTTCATAATTAGCCCATTGGTGATCCCATATAAGTTTCTACGCCCATTTGTTTCTCTTTTACATGTGGACAAACATGCATTTATTTACACTTCTATCTTCAAAAGTATATCCATCTGATTTTTATGAAATTTGGATGGCTTGTCTAAAAGAAGCCCGTAAATAGCCTGCGCTTTTTGCTAAATTGATTGTTTAATTCATGTAAAAAATCAAAACAATTTTGACTGATTTAAAATATTGGGGAAAATTATAGGACAATAATAGGTTGGAAAGAGTAAAATGATTAAAAAATAAACGAAATAGGATGTGAGGAAGCTATAGCTAAATAAATAAAATATTTTGAATTTTACTCTTCCGTTTCATTCCAAAAAATAAATTGAGTGACAGTCCAGCAGACAGACACGGAACCAAAAATTTTTCCTGATGTGAGAAATGGATTTCCGTCTTGGAATTTTTGAAATTGGAGACCTTTTTTTAAAAAGTTTCGTTCTTTTGAACAAGCTCGCCAAAGTTGTTAAAACTTAAGATTTGACGACGAAACCAATTTTATTTATATTTTGCCCTACTTGTAGTTGTAACTCCTGTGATCGCTTGATGTGAGACGTTAATCCCATAATTATTAATATCATCATTGTTCATTGAAGTGCTTGTTAAAAGCATATTGGGGCAAGGACCGTCAGCAGTTTTTTGGATATTAGAGTACCTCTTGTAATATTATAAAGGCTTTACAGTTCTTTTAAATAGGCATGTGGAGGTTTATTCCCCACAGTCTAGTATCGGTAAATAATAGCAACTCAAGCTTATTGGACCGTGTAATAAGAAGTAATTTTTTAAAAAAATGATGGGGTAAAATCTACCTGAGGAAAGCTGATAGCAAAACTAGAGCTGTAGAGATTAGGCAGTGTGCTCACAAAAAAACTCAGGGGTTTGATACCGATGGATACACCTCAAATCAAACAGGTAGCAAACTATATCAAAATAAATATTAAGAATTAAGTAACAGATAACTGTTGCATGAATACTAGGGAATTATTAGTCTCTTAATAAAACATTAACCATAGATGATATTCCCCTTCGTATTTTGTCAACTTCGTTTGTTGCAAAATATTTTATGGAACCCTTTGTTTAACAAATTCGTCTTTATCCAGGACTTAGAAATGCAGGCCTGGACATTTTAACGTTCAAAGTAACTAGAGCTTTCCTTGGTTTTAAAGTACGTTTATTAATTATTATTATTTTTTTTTTTTTCAATAGGAATGAAGGAAATCTTGAAGGGTTGACTTGAGGACACTATTAAGGCTTTGAAATAGCACTATGTTGAGAGGTATGGTAGCCACTGGCATCGTGTCAATTGCGTGGCGGGGTCGGAGCCAATGGACCGCTGCTAACCCTTATGGGGCACACTCCCTTTTCTATCTGCTAAACCCTTTAGCTTCGTCACAGCCATCTATCTGGCTTACCCAACCCCCAACACTATAGTTTATTGCTCCTTTATTAAAACCAAACTTGGTCTCCCCAAAGCTATTTGTTTATTGCTTCCCCGGCCGGCCTCAATAAACGGCGATTAAAAAGAGCCCCCGTCTGCAAATATTGACACTCGACACTAACATGACTTCAACGCCTGACTCATCGAAATCTCTTCTAGAAACGTTTAAAATTTAATTAAAATCTACGCAGTCCCGGGCTCTGCATCGCTTGTAGCCTGTATTATCTTCTCCCTTTAACTCACAGGCATAGTAAAGTGCTATTTAGGGATAATTATTTGGGAAGCGATCGGATCGTTTACTTACTTGATATTGAAGATTAAAGTAAAAGTTAATACATTTGCTAAGTCCTAAGTCACATGAGCCTAATATACAAGATCAATCCAGGTAGAAGAAATGAATTTATTGATTCTGTTAAAGCTCTCTCTCTCTCTCTCTCTCTCTCTCTCTCTCTCTCTCTCTCTCTCTCTCTCTCTCTCTCTCTCTCTCTCTCTCTCTCTCTCTCTCTCTCTCTCTCTCTCTCTCTCTCTCTCTCTCTCTACTCCCCAGATCATTGTTATTGTTATTGGGCTATTATGTATCCCTTAATTTGAAGATTTTGATCAAATTACAAGTTTTGAGGTATAAATAAACAGGTCAAGTTTGTGCTAGTCAGCACACACCGAGGGTCCGTAGGCCACACTATATTGTGTTTAACTGGAAAGTGTATAAACAGTTTTTTTAAAATGCTAAAAAGCTTACTTTGAACCATTCTAAGGGTCTGATATTCTCAAAACACACTCTGATAAAGTTTTTTCTTTGCCACTGCACCGGACTACAACCATATAAATACATCGAAAAGACCATAATTATAAAAAAAAACGTAATTTGTCATTAAAAAGTAAATTATATTTTTTTCGAAATTTCCAAAAAGTGGTATCTTTACTTTTGGTCGAAGAATGTTCAGGAATTTTTTCAGATTTTTTGCACTTCACATAAGCGAGATAGAGGGGGGGGGGGGGGGGGACACGTTTCACACCCACTTCAAACTTGCCTACGCTCGCCCTATCAAAGTTATATCCAAAGAATTATATATTTTTGTAGTCAGCTCGACGTACCCTTTCATATGATACCCCTCACGGTGTCGAAAAAAAAAAAAAATGTTAACCCTTAAGTTTTTTTACCCTAATTTTTTTGAAAAATATTTTTTTTAAGTCGCTATATTTTTAAAATATGTGGGCAGGTACAAGACACATACATGCCAAATTTCAAAGTGATCGGACGAAAGGTGTAGCCGTAAGAGCACGTGAGAGGACGGACGGACAGACACACGCAGGAAAATATAAGGGTCCTTGGTTTTGCCTACGGACCCTAAAAATAGTGGGTTTTAAAAAAGTCTGTATGTTAGCCGCTTGGAGCCTGAATTTATTGAAACCAGGGGTTTCAAGAAATAATCCCCCCCCCCCCCAAAAAAAAATGGCTGGACAAAATTATTTCTTGGAACCAGAGACTTAGTTTATTAGTGGTTATAGAATAGATAATAAGCTAAATAATAAACAATATAGTCATTTTTATATTATTTATTAAAATAATTTGATTCCCCCCCCCAAAATTAGCTTTTTTGGCCTAAGTGATGGTTAAGGTTACTAGCGTTGTCGGAGGTTATAATTTATTTTCCCCTATTTTCAGCAGGGGTACAGCGACAGGTTTTGTGTAGCATCATCACAATGATTAGATGACAATGACGAGCCCGCGAATATATTTAGCAGATAATAAAATGTTAGGGTTGAAAATATAGGTTAATGATTAGATATTCATTAAACTTAATGAATATATTGGTTTAATAGAAATGTAATTTCACCGAAGACTTCAGCTATATTCAAACATGACCATTATGTGGATAAACGTATCACTAATATTGTTACTTAGATATAATGAATGTTTAATGTAAATAGCCGGACTAAATGCGGTTATTGGAATTTCATTGGAATCATTATTGTTTGAGTCCGGTTGTCATATAATTGTGGTGCATAATAATAAAGCAAACAAACAGTTAATAATTCAGCGGAGTGGCAGATTGGACGGGGCCGGAGCTCGTGAGAGCCGACCAGGTGCTTGCATAATGCATCTCACCTTACTATTATCAATTCTAATACACTCCCATGTTGTTTTAGATATATCTATCCTCGGCAACAACAAGCATAATTATTCCCCCTATTTGGTATAACGCGGCGTTGGATCGGCCGTATATATACATGTATATACACTTTGAAGAGAATAATATATTAGTATAAGTAAATGTCCGCGTGTTTATGTCAATAGGTGATATGCAAGTATAAATTAATATGTTTACGTCAATTAGGGGCCTGTTAATCAGCCTCTCTGCGACCCCGACTAATTACAATATTGATACTGACAATATAGGCTAATGTAAAGCTTACAAATAGTTTATATTCAACAACAAAAATAATTAATCAAGCACAAACATCAATAATGATTAATTAGAACCACTGGAATTAGTTTATTACCAATTGATTATTAATTAAATGAACGTTTGATTATATATTGTTAATTATAATAATATTGACAGAATTATAACAAGTACAGACATCTACCTCCAATGAACAAATACATAATTTAACATCCTACTTATGGATATTCTATGGATATTAATCCGCTTACTGATGCGTTTAACCAAACATAAACGGCTCCTAATCCAGACATCGAATTAAATTAATTCTTAAACATTTAATAACGATCTAATCCAACTATGTAACAATATACATATTGAAATTCACCTAATTAAATGCTTATTTTCAGAATAAATTAAGTTAAATAATATAAAGTCAATATGTTATAATAAAAATACTAATATTTATTTCACCATTAAGTTAAATGTATGAACCGATAGCGGAAATATAGGTAGGAAATTATTA
This sequence comes from Gerris lacustris, assembly GCA_951217055.1. Lineage (NCBI taxonomy): Eukaryota > Metazoa > Arthropoda > Insecta > Hemiptera > Gerridae > Gerris > Gerris lacustris. The sequence continues at coordinate 101,958,893 of OX578276.1, read as the reverse complement.
TATTTGTTGGTAGAAATATTACAGTACTAATATTTTTTCTAATTGAACTTAAAAAATATTAATAGTAGGTATAAGTTATAACAAAGTAGTAAAATAAAATATGCTGTGGTGGAATGATTGGATTAGCTGACAGCTTGAATAAATCTAGGGGCACTGCTGCGCCCCTGCCAAGTCGAACACAGTTGTCCCATTCTTTATTGGAACCAACTCAAGGAACTTTGGACCTCCCTCAATATCTTATTAAAGATACTTAGATATAGATAATTAATTTTAAATTAGAGTTCATTACAAACTGAACCAGAAATATAAATTACACTCATCTACCTATAATGGTTCATAAGATATATTATGACCCTAAGTTTTGTTATTTTGTATCTGACATATAGATTGACTGACTCCTCATAATTCTAAGGCACTTCTAGCAATCCTAGAAACTTGAAATTTTGTATGTAGGTAGAGTTTAATGTACAAATAAGGGAAAAATGAAGAAATTCGCAAAAATCAGGTTCACTATTGTCCCTCTCAAGGCTAATAGAAAAACCGCCTAGTCAAAATATCTTAAAATATGTATTAATAGATTATAACTTACACTACTCGTTTGAATTTAAAAACATTTTCTGACTTGACAATTACGAAGCATAGGATACAGGGTTGTATACTACACCGCATAACATTTATTATTTAAAAAGGACCTCTCTATATACAATAGGGAAAATATAAATTAAATAACAACCAAGTGTTTAACCGTTTTTTTCTGCGTAATTGCCAAGTAAGAAAATGTTTTTAAGTTCAAACGTGTAGAGTTATTTGGGAAAGAAAATGTTTGAGTTATTGAGGGACTGAGAATAGAGAGGGGGGACAGACAAACAACATCACTGAAACATCATACTGTACTGGATAAATTAGACCTTGTAGAACTTACTCGGGCGGGCCAAACCTATGACCTATTGACTAAACCTCTGATCTCACATGTTTTACGCGAGACTTGGCTTATGTTTTTGCACTAGTATATTTGTTAGGATATGTTAGATCTTGTATATGAATAATAAAATAACATTATTTATGATAAACTGTCAAACCTGGATTTTTAAATAATAAAAAATACCACGAATTTTACTTCAAAAATTTATAAATTATAAAAAAATGAGTTCTGATTTAATAAATGTTATTATAGAAAATAAATCTATTGAAGCGTTAAAATAATATAGGACCTGTGAAGTTTTCTAAAAAATAAATAAATAAAACACTGTAGATACATATGCCAAAATGTTACTCAAGATTGCAAATTGGTAATGTATAACTTTAACCTAGATGAGAATACAAAATACACAATAAGCATTTTCCACGAATTCCTGAATTTGTAATAGGTCATACATTATTATATTTTTCTAATAAATTCTTAGGACTTTTACTGTCGATGGAGACTGGGGACGTGCAATACGCAGGTAGGTAACACATTTATCATTTTGTTCAAACAGGGATTCTTTGGTTAGGAGTATGACACGGCAATATATTTGTGGTCGGTGGGGACAGACAGAATCCGGCGGTATCGGTGTGCAATTGAAGAGAATGACCGGAGGAGGAGTCCATAACTCAATGGTTTGGCAAGGAGGAAAAGCCGGGCAGGAAGCAGCGACCGGACAATACGGGAACCACCCTGTGTCAACCCTGCCCACAATTAGCCCTTGAATTATCACCGGCAACCATTGTGAGATCATACTGTGGAAAGGGACGGATTTATGCTCGTATAGCAATACAGGCTGTAGTATCCAGACCCCGGATTCCACAATTCACCTCGCTGCTAGAACTAACTCAAACCAAGACTACTTCCTATGTCTGGCTCCATACACTGTGTATTGCCCTTAACTACAACTTCCCGCGTTCGACAGACAACATGACTTGTTAGCTTTACTCATATTCAGCAAACAACTTCCTACTCCCTTAAACTTTATACTCCTATCTTGACAAACAATATATAATTAAATATTTTTTGTCTTCAGTATCATAACCATAACACACATAAACAAAAAATTAACTCCCGGTTAATGATTTAGAATAGTCATATAGAAAAAAAGTTCATCATTATATTTTGTAAATACCTACTAAGATTTTGTCGTATTGATATCCTTAATACATCGACAAATTTATTATGTATTATGATTTTGTTGTATTGGCATTCGTAATAAATCGAAATAAATCTATGGTAGTCAAGACATATTAGGTTCAAGCGCTCAAAATAAGTGAGGTATAAACGAGGTATAAATTTAGAAATATGATGTAAATAAAATAAAAGTTATTATAAAATAATTATATATATATATTTTTAAAAAGAAATATTTGATAATCATCAAATTAATTTCTTTATTTTTCAACTTATATTATAGAATTTTCCACAGGTATTTGTGTACACTTTGGTTTTGATTTCTTTTGGGGTTACATTTATTTTTAAATCCTTTATAATATTAACTTCACTTTTGTGGCTGGGTGGGGTGGGTGCCTGCCGTCAAATCTTTGGAAGGCTAGTTAACCCCTCTTCCAGTTATCCAATCGAGCTGAAACTTGTCACATAGACTCTCTACCAATGCAAAAACATTCTAACAAATTAATTAATTAATTAAATTTAATTATTTATCTATTTAAAAATTAATGGATAAATTAAATTTTAAAAAATTAAGTAATAAAAATAAAATATAAATTTAATTAATTAACTAATTGGTTGGTACATAAAATCTTTGGAGAGCAAGTTAACCCTCTTCCAGTCATCCAATCGTGCTGAACTTTGGTACATAGACTCTCTACCAATGCAAAAACATTCTAACAAATTATTAATTAATTAATTAATTTTTAAATTTAATTATTTATCTATTTAAAAATAAATGGATAAATCAAATTTAAAAAAATTAAGTAATAAAAATAAAATATAAATTTAATTAATTAATTGAAGCGAGCGTAGCGAGCTTCCTACATTCAACGAAATATGCTCCGTGTCTGTCTGTCTGTCTGTCTGTCTGTCTGTCTGTCTGTCTGTCTGTCTGTCTGTCTGTCTGTCTGTCTGTCTGTCTGTCTGTCTGTCTGTCAGTAACGTTCACGCGTGTGACGATAACTTGAGTAAAAGTTGACCGATTTAGTTGAAATTTGGTATACATGATCCTCTTACTAATACTCAGGCTAAGTTCGATGGACAGCGTGATCCGTCCAAGAGTTCGCGCGCAACGCTCGCGTAAACGAGAGGATCAAAAATTAAATTGGAATTTCAGGACGGGAAAAGATTCTATCATCATCTATTCGATGAGACGAACATTTTTTTCAAATAACATTTTTTAGTAAAACCAACAGCGACACCGCTATGAATTAATAAAGATCGCTAAAACTATTAAAGCGGGCCTAAACGTTTAAAATAGAGAAAACAACCTTTTTACCGATATCTTACGTTCTAACGTAACGATTTTAATAAAACTTCATAGACACCATCTAATACACAATTGAAACAGGCATGCAAAATTTCAATTTGATACATGCAGTAGTTTGTTTGTTGCAAAGAGATACAAATTATAAATATTGAAATAGAGATGTGTGGTTAGTGGAATAGTAAGAATGCGGGGTGGTTCCCTTACTACTAGCCGCTGCACTACTACCAGACCCATTATCTATCAACTCATCATGATTCACAATAATCTTTTTTTTCAATATTCAATACATATTTATTACTATACGCTCGCTTCAATGATAGAGCCACGCGATGCCTAGTTAATTGGTTGGTACATAAAATCTCTGGAGAGTGAGTTAACCCTCTTCCAGTCATCCAATCGTGCTGAACTTTGGTACTTCGACTCTCTACCAATACAAAAACATTTTAACAAATTAATTAATTAATTTAATTATTTTTTTTAAATTTAATTAATTATCTTTTATAATGGAATGGAATAATTAAATTTAAAAAAAGTAATAAAAATAAAATAATTTATTAATTGATTGGTATATAAAATCTTTGGAGGGCGAGTTAATTATCTTCCAATCATCCAATCGAGCTGAAACTTGGCCTATCGCCTTTCTAACATACATAAACATTCAAATTATTAATTAATAAATTAATTTTTAAATTTAATTATCAACTTAATAAATCACATAAATTTTAATAATTAATTAATTTTAAATAATTATTTAAAATTAAAATGAATTAATTCTAATATTTACCCTCAAAATGCAAAACTATAAAGGATATATAATAAAAACTTGGTTTTTATGGGCTAATATTATTTACATTTATTTAAGGTTGCGCTGCCCGGAAATTCATAAATTTGTGCTGTCATTAACTCATTTTACTGAGTCAGTAAAAATTTCAAACTTTCGTAAAAAACGAAAAAATGTCTGATTCCGCTGAAATTTGCACCAATTATACCTCTTTTTAAAAACAATTCTACTGAGATTAGTTTTTATACCTGCCACCATTTTAAAAATATCAACTTTGAAACTTTAACGGTACTTACCTATTGAGCTGAGATTCGCCCTAATGATTATAGAATATGAGACCTTTCTTAAGATAATTAAAACTTCCTTATTTTATCTTAATATCTGCTGCCATTTGAAACTATCAACTTTTGATTTTTATAATAGGAAAGTTTGTTTACATTTTTAAATATCTCACTATAATGGAACTTTTAACAGACAAACAAAATTATAATTCACATGATAAAAAAATCTGTTGTCTTTTATAGGTTTATGTCTGCGGTAGGGGAAAGGTCCCCTAGGTTTAGTTTTAGGTAGTTTCCCTAGGTTCTCCTAAGTTTCCCATAGGTTTATGTCTGCAGAAAGTTCCCCGCGTCCGACTTATTAGTAATTACTCGTAAACTATATTTTTCCCAGGAAAACGACATAAATTAAATGGAATACATTTTAAACTTTTTTATAAAAAAATTCGAACCGTTTTAAGAACTTATTTTTATCTTTCTATGTGATGTTTAGATCTCAAGTTATAATTGTGTTTGAAGTGATAACTTGTGTCATAATTTTAAACCTAGTACCTGATTGATTTTACTCTGGATTTCTTTCTATGGTCTAACGAGAAGTCGTAAAAAAAGTTTAAGTTCTTTATTTTATCTGCGACATTTCGACTCCCTACTTTGGTTATTATAAAATAAAATAAAAATCGCTATATATATATATATATATATATATATATATATATATATATATATATATATATATATATATATATATATATATATATATATATATATATAAATATAATATATTTAAATATTGTTATGACTGAAAATTTAACATTATTACTAGATAAATTTTAGAATAAGATATTATATTATCTAATTTCATTACCTAATTAGGTTCAGATTAGTATTCAACGAATTATTGTGAGCAACATCAAATTTATAATTAAACTGGAAATTACAATATTATATTATTAACTTGCAAATTATATAATTCTGTATAGATAAGGTAATTACATTACTCAGTAATTTATGTATATTAATGTAGAATAAGATATATTAATATACAAAAGTTAGAAACTTATCGATAATAATCAGTGATTAAGGCATGAGTTGATAATTTACTTGATTCGATTTACTTATCTAATTACTTTAGTCGCTATTTAAGTCAGCAGTCAATATATGTGCAGCATTTAAGTTCTTACAAGTTCAGACGCAATATTATAAAAAAAAGAGGAAAAAGCATAACATTAGCTTGGAATAAGTATATCAACAGGTAAAGAACTAATAGTTATTTTTCCAGTACGAAATAAAATTAATACTTTTTTACTGTGATTCAAAGCCATGCAATAAATAAATGTTACTCATTAATTAGTACTTATAAATCAATAATAAAGAACTCCCTCTCGGAGGGTTGTAATAATACTTCCAGTTTAAAATACCAGGGATAATATAACTAAGATCTCTTATATTTCCCCATTTGCTCTAAAAACATTTTTTTACTTTATCACATATATTTTATACTTAGAGGGAGAGAGAGAGAGAGAGAGAGAGAGAGAGAGATAGAGAGAGAGAGAGAGATAGAGAGAGAGAGAGTGAGAGAGGGAGGGAGAGAGAGAGAGAGTGAGAGAGTGAGAGAGGGAGGGAGAGAGAGTGAGAGAAAGAGAGAGAGAAAGAGAGAGAGTGAGAGTGAGAGAAAGAGAGAGAGAGTATTGTGATGGCGCGTGATTCGTATTTGTTGGATTTCTACATTTTTAGGTCCCCTGAGTCCAAAAAATTAAACAATAAATGAAACTGTCTTTTATGTACAAGTAAGGTACCTACATAACTACTACGTCCTGTTTTCCATTTATTAGTTACTTCGAGTTTTCGTGGTTATAAAGAATTATTATCGAACGTTTTATCATAAAAATTACTCCTCCTCATCAAGGAATTGAACCCGACCTCTCGCCCTTTGCGTTAAGCTTTTTTCTTATAGGAACTAGATATTTCCCAGGAAAGCGACTTATTGGTTAGATTTGTATTTAAAGCTTATAAATAAAAAAAATAGCTCAACATTTTTATTAAAAATTGTAGATAAATAAATCGTAAATGTTGACTCTAAACGTTGTTTGTTCTTTAGCAAGATTAGTGTTAATTAAGTGAAACAAGAAAGCTTAAGAATCTGAAAAAAGAAAAAAAAATTAAAATAATCCGAGGTGTTATTATATTGGTGTAATTGTATATTTTAGGGGTACAACCGGCGGTGTTGTCAACACTCCAGGCCGGAAACGGTGTAATTTTACAAGGAGAAAATTAATATTTGGCGAGTATATAATTGTGCGCAGGAGTCGCTATGTAAAATACATGACTATTGCAGAGGTAAGCGTGGTGTCTGAGGGAAGTAGTGCGCTACGTGCGGCTTGTTATTACAAGTTGTCGGTGAGGTTGCGAGTGATGCGGTGGGAGGGGGTTAGAAATCCAGGATATTAGGAGGAAGGTCTTGAGCCGGCATCCTCAGACCCCCTCAGAATGTATTAATTACAACAGGGGTTGGAGGGTGCTGGAGAAGGAACAGGCTCACTCTGTTCGAGCGAGTGAGAGGGTTGTTTTGGCGTCTAGGAGAGAGGGCGGGAGGTTTGCGCGCGCAGGAACGAGTAGAGGGGTTCTCTTGAGTTCTCGAAACTAAAGGACAGAGTGCGTGGAAACTCACCCCTTCTCTCCCGCCGACCAACCCTTATATACACTTTAGCTGAACAGAGATCTACCCCGCACACGGCCGACACGGGGAGGGGTAATGGCCTTCATATCGATTCTCCCCTCTCAACCAACCCCCTCTTATGCAAATCAGAATGGCGACCGTGCCCCCCTTCGGGGCAAAACCTCTGCTACGGGAATTCTCACCTGACACCCCAAAACATTCCTTTTCTCAAAAACCCACCGCTCCCCCTCCCTCCTGTTTTACCTCAAACTTAAATTAATAATGATTTAACATTTTCGAAATCCAGTCCTCATGTTTTAAATTACCTCGTCTAAATTTTCTCGATCTTTCCCCACAAATCTAATGATTAAAACTATTCATAATTTATCCTTTTATATACCCATGAAATTCTTTAAATCCCGAAAAAGATTTCCTGTTATAATTTTATTCAGAGATAATAAAAGGATTGAAATGTGACTATTTAGTTTCACGCATAGGTATAATATTTATCATCATAACGCATATTTATATTAAGTCTACGATTATCCTAAGAAAGATGTACCTGCATATTTTTAAAGATGTATATTGTTGTTTTGTTAAAGTTAAAATTCGGTCAATAGGGATAATAATTAAACATAATTATTTATTAAGAATTTAAAGATATTTAATAGAAATTATATTTACCAGAACATTTGTAAATTTCCACTTAAAAAATGATAGTCAAATATTTTAGTCGATATAAATAAATGTTCTAATTCGTAAAAAGCCTTCCCTAATATATCGTTAATTGTCCTTTGCAATTCATGATATGCAATTAACTACATAACTGTAATCACGTTACTTTGAAAACAAATTAATAAAAAAATATTATTTTATATAAAAATACAATTACATCAGCTGTTTTATAATTACAAATCAATAAAATTTGGAGGTCCGACATTTTTATAAGATTGTTCTATTTGTTGAAGTTTTACATTGTGATAACTGTAAGTTTTCTCGTATTTCAATTCTTGTCATCCGAAAAGAAAGTGGAGGGATATGACTCTTGCTTAAACGACAGTAAAAATAAAGAAGTTTTCTTAGGATAGTATTGTTGCGGTTGGTCAGTGATATTGCTATTGCCCTGAAGTCGTATTGCCTTAAGCCTGCTTTGCATCTTCATGTAACATTCATGAAGCAGCTCCCCCCCCCCCCCCCCCACCCCCGCCCCACGGCCCCCTCCCTTCCCACTCTTTCACTAGGTACCCTAGCATAACAATCCCATTGTTTACTAAACTACATTTTGCCCACGTGCTACCCAAAACCCATTTTTTTACCATTTTTACATATTATCACATTTTCTTAGTATAATAGATAAAAAGGTTTTATATTATACATAATAGATAGGTATTTTAAACTTATTTTATTTAAATAAATAATAGTCTTCCTTTTTTCTAAATAATATCTTTATTATTTATTAATAATTTCTTAAATTGGGTTTGGATTATATTTTAATAATTTTCACAAAACTTACTATCTTTCATTTGTTTATATACTCGTATATATTTATTTCTGTGAAAACAGGAAATATGTTTAGCACAGCGTTCAAATAAAAGATTCCTTATTTTTTTATTACCTACTATTATTACTTAAAATTGGTTTTACACAAAATACCAATGTCGTACTGTATAGGTTTATTCGGTTATGGATTTCTTGTTTGACAGGCTATATTTTGAAATGTCTAATAAAAGCCCTTTGCGGAAATCGTAGTTGGTAGGTGCTATAAAAACTACCTCCCCAAGAGGTCGGAACCAACCAATTTGCGCTAATTATTTTCAGAGGTTCGTACCTTACGTTAACCCTTGGCCGTGCTCTGTATAAACCTAAATCTATCACTCATTCATCAAACTACAGACATAGACTTCACCCATAGTATTTTTTTTCGGGGTTATTAAGCCCTCCTACACCAAAGCAATAAACCATAAGTCAGAACATTAACCTCAATATTTTACCTTCCTCACTTTACATTCATTATTTTTAATCGTCGTATTCTTTAAAACCTTTCGCTTACGCTAGTAAATCAAATGCACCTATAAATTATATTGATTCTTTATTGTTTCTTTTACACACGGTTTTGATAAAAGAAAGATATTTTGTTGAAGTTTTTAAAATATTACATCCGCTATAAGAAATAACAGATAATTCGGAATAAAAGTAATTTTTATATTTGAACTTTTTCATAATATCCAGTAAAAGAATTTTACCCACTTAAAAATTGAAGCGAAACACAAATAAATCTGATAGATTTGCTATGTGGTGAACTATTAAATAACAAATAATGTTAGAGTATGAAGAATAAGTAAGATAAAAAAATAATAAAAAATATGATGATTCAAACACCTACAATTGTCTGGCCTATAAGTGAATCAAAATAAAATACTATTATAAAGAATTATATTTACAAACAAATTAATATTTGTTTAAAATAGAGTTTATAGATTTATCTAATAGATAATTAAGTCTAATACAATACTTCTGTACCTTAAATATTCAACAAAATTTACGTTAATGTTTACCCTCTCTAATAAACGTTATATACTTATAATACACCGTTATGTAGAGGGAAATTGCAACGTACGTATATCTATCAAAATTTGAGATTTTGAGCCATCTCAATACCGTTAAACTCCGGATATCTAACTCGGATATTTAATCTGGATCAAATAGATTACGAGAGTGTTGCAACTCTTTGAAGCAGATAATAATCAACAACTTCTTTTGAATATTTACTACAAGTGTGGGTATATTTTTTTTAGTCTGTAAATGTCTGTAAAAATGCCTGGATCCTTAAATTCTCCGATCACTCGGCTATTTAATATTAACGTGACCAATGATAGTCTCACTTAGTCCAAATAATCAGAGTTTTACTTCAGACTTTCTCTCTATTATTACATAAACTACGTATATGAAAAAGAAAGAGTTGTTTATCTAAACAATGTTTCACTTCTTGAAATATTTTAGCAAGGAGCTTCTAACCCAACAAACATAAAATAACGTCTATTTTGTAGTTTTGGGTTACTTGCGAATTATATTTTTAATTCTTAGAGTTGTCTTAAATATAGTCTGCCACGTAGTGTGGCACATTATTTCCTCTCAGCTTAATTCGTTTACTTTAACGATTTAATGCTTTTACAACTATTATTGTCTAATTTATTAAAATCTTTATTATTTATTTATAAACTATAAAAGTTTCATACAAATCAAATAAGTACTTTTGAAGTGATAGGTGTAAATAAATATATCTTTGTGCCAATGTTGAAGTTAAACAAATTGGTACAGAAGGTTAAAACTTATAAGGGACCAACAATGGGCAAATTATGACATACTATGCAAATTTCATTAAAATCGGATATGTAGTTTGTAAGATATGTTGGTTCCCAAACATTGAGCAACAGACAGAACAACGCAGACAGACACGGAACCAAAACTGATCCCTGTGTGTGAACGGGTTTCTGTCTTAAATTTTTCGAAATCGGAGTTTATAAAATATTTTGGTTCCTCAGAACGATCATGTACCTACAGCATTTGTTACCTATGGTAAGCTCGGAAGCAAAAATATACATTTTAAGGGTTTTATTGCCTATATGACACAGTTTTTAAACGATATATATATTCAAATCTTTAAACCCAGTCAAAATATTTTTTTTTTTAAAAATCAGTATGTATGTTTTTAATGTTATTTAAAAATGAGAAGAAATATAATTTTTAATGCAAAATTTAATCGCAATCAACAATTATAAATATTCAAAAAGTCAATTGATATTATTTTGTATCCTATTTTTAAGAGGGTTATAAATTAAGAGGATTTAGATCAAAAAGTTTATTTTATTAGAAGTAAAATTCAGGTGAGCCTGATGTTTTTGATGAACAGTTTTATAAAAAATGTGGTTTGGTTAGAGATGTTTCTAATCGATGCTACCAAAAGGGGAAGTAGGGGGGCTTTGGAAGGTATACATGTGGGTGCTCTTTATATTATGTATATGTGGTCGAAGCGGGGCTATGTATCGTAGTAGCGGGAGTTGGGAGGCAAGCTTTTTGATCTTGGGATCTCTGTGCACAATTATATTTGGTTATGACGGAGAGTTGCCTAGGAAACGCTTCCCCACCCCATCTCTTGTTCACGGCCCCCGTGTGATGCCCCCATTTTCAAGCTCCTCGCTCGCAAATCCTAACCCCTAGCCCCAGGATTTACACTGAACATTATCTGTCTTCACTCAACAACCCTGCCTTCAATCCAAAAATATATCTCTCCTCTTTCACACTCTCTTTTCCCCTAAGTTATTCTACTTGTACTTCACGCCCAATCCGTTTTTACTTAGCAACGTATAAATAATATCTTAATAAATATATTGTATTAAATTATGTTTTAAATTGTATAATATTTGGAAAAGTATTAGTATCTGTGAAATAATATTTTTATATACCTACATATAATTATGTATATATTTTTTGCTAACCTCTACTTTAGGATGAGTTAATTTGTCATTATTTGAGAGGGTATACTAAACTTAAACGAGTGCAGTTTTTAGTGTTTGCTTATAATTACTCCTACTTTCCCTTACTTAATAAACTTATTCTTATTTAAACTTAGAAGATATAATAAGAGTATAAATTAACTGATAAATTTTGCTTTTTGAGTCTTATATAAAATATAGGTACATTTACATGTAAAGCTAGTGAATAAACATGACCAAAAAGATCAGTCACCTTTTAATACTATTATTGTCTCGTTTGCAAATATGCAGATTACATTTTATTTTTCGTTATATCTGATTTCGAAAATGTTAATGGTCCCACGATAGAGTATTGAAGAGAAATATAGTGTACCAATCAGTGTGGCACATAGCTTTATATGATTTTATGCATTTACAACCTATATTATTATTATCAAAATTTATTTAATTTCCACCCTCCCACATTTTAAATCTGTTCAAATTGTTTTGATTTTTTACATGAATTAAAGTGTCAATTTAGCAAAAGTTAAAGAGCCGATTTCTCGATTATTTGTTCAAGGTGTTCAATTTTTTGAAAATTATAAGAAGTGACCGAGGATAAACTATCATTATTCTTGACGAAATCGATAAGTTGATCTAAAAGTATGGTTTAGAATTACGTAAATAGTATAGATAGTTTATTTCCTGAAAATAAAATAAACTCAATAATTACGAAGTTTTTGTTTGGCATCACAATGAGTAATAAATAATTCTAATATTTACACCTAAGTAGAAGAAAAATCAGTCCTAACCTGTAGTTGTGCCGCCCGGAAAATCAACTTTTTCCGCCATCTTGAACCCAGTTTCCTGAGTCAGAATTTTTTTTAAAAAATCGTAATAAATCGAAAATGGTCCTGATCGAGTTGAAATTTGGCTCGAATGTACCTCTCTGTATGACAAACAAGCCCACTAAATTTCATTTTGATTTTGGCCGCCATTTTGAAGTCCTAAAGTTTTGAATTTTTAAACTTTGACGGTTAATAATACTTAAATTACATATAGGTTTTTGACTTATAGCATACCGTTAAAGGAACAAATATAAAAAAACCCGATGAAATTATATTAATTAGTTTAAAAGTTATAAGTGAATATAATTATTTATTAGTGCGATAATTTTGATGACGTCAAAGTTTGTTGACATCTGTCAAAATACCGCCAAACTTCAAATAATTAAATAAAATATAGGTATTAAAAATAAGGTTTTTTTGAAGAATGATAATAAATCAGTTTGTTCAGAACGGTCACTCATCCAAGTACTGACCACGTCCAATGCTGCTTCCTCCTGCTGCGCCTCTGAAGTGAGGAAAAGTTCCGAGGTACCCTGTACCCGATTTTTATTTTTATATTGTTATTAACTACATTATTACTCGTACTTATTCTACACTTATTGATTTACTTAATCTATTATACTTACTGTGATTGTTCATGGTAATATGTATAGTATTAAATCAGGGTATTGTATACTAGAATACTGGAATATAATCACTAATCCATATTAAAATTTATTATCACGGTATAGTAGAGCTATATCATTTAAAAATAAATTAGAATTATGGATCATTTAATTTTTTGAAGTTTGTTTTTTAAACATTCAAAACTACCACATTCTGCCGCCTGCTGAGGCAGGTCGTCTGCTTAGGTTCTTTGATCCGTCATTGGTCATTTCACATCTCTTTATATCCCTAACTACTTCCTTTGTAATCCTTCCTCATTTGCTCTTGTTCTATAAGTATGCATTCACAGCCTCATTATCCTCATTAATCTCTTTTCATTATATCTCTTTCAACCCTTTCCTAGATCTTTTGAGACGTCCAATTTTGTTTCTCCTATTCTTAAAACCTAGGGCATTTTTATTACTTACTTACGTATAAATTGGACCGATCTTTAAAATGCGTTTATTTGTTCTGTTCGGAGGTGCCTTATTTGGAAAAACTAATTTTTATTATCCGTTAACCTCCCCCCCCCCCCCCCAAAAAAAAAAAATGGATACTTATTTATGGTACGATACGTTTTATATTGTATTTTTGATTGGCCGCAGCAAAGGCGTCATATTACTGGGAATAATGTGTAATGTTGTGAAAAAAGATTTAAGAATTTAAAGAAAAACAGTCCTTAATTATATTTTTGATTTTTATATAATTAAAATAATTACAATTTTACTACGTTTTTATTAGCTTGCATTTTCTTTCAAGGAAATATCGATTATATTATTTATCGATTATATTATTTCAAATATATCGATGGCATGCTTTAGATTTGGTGTTGGGGAGATCCGTTGTACAATGATTTATCCTTTTATAGGTTTAAGATCAGCTCTCTGGATGGTTGTCATTTATGAAGTAAATAAATTCGGATCTATTTTTTTTTTTTTTTACTAACATTATATATTATATAACAATGACAATTATATTATCAACATTACATACGATTCAACAGAAAATTTAAAAACGTAGTATATAAAAAGTTCTTTTTATCTTGAAATTATTTGTATTATTATTCTGTATCACAATTCCATACCTGAAAAGTAGGTATCCTACCTGGTTGTAATTATCAAAAAATCCCCCACCCTCCCAATATAGGTAAATCACTTGCCCCCTAGATAGTTACCGTCATGCCTACAACGAAACTAAAGAACAGGAAAGTATAATTATTTTATTATTAAAATGATTAAATATCATAATTGAACGATCTTTTAAATGAAATTATTGAACTTAAATGTAAAGGTACCTAAATTTAAATCGCCAGTAAATTTTAATATTCTAAAATCAAAGTCAATAAAAGGATTATTAACAGTGTCATCCATTTATCGAACTG